>BJCM01000895.1:0-27791 GCA_018326385.1 Flaveria bidentis | reverse complement strand
TGCAGAGATGCAGCGGAAAGGTGTCCAGCTTTATGGAACAGTACATCAGATAAAGCATGTTACTAAAAGTCTTCGGAAGAAATCTATCTTCATGAACTTGAAGCTTCGGAAGACTTTGTCTCTGAGGCTTCAGAAGACTTCATGTTTGGCTTTGGAAGATATTGGTCTTGGCTTCGGAAGATTTCATACTTAGAGTATTTTTCTGTTTCAGGTGTGAAACTTCCTAAGCTTCTTCTTTAATGCACTTGTGCAGCATGCTGGATAGACTTAAGATGTTTAGGTTGCATCAACCCCTTCATTAATCTCTACACACCCTCACCTACAAAAGAAAACACAAATGAACCCCTACTCAGATTGTTCAGTCTGTGGAGGCCGCCATATACTTACCCACACAGGAAGAAGTGGACACTAGAGCTCACACTTCTCCTGAGGAGCAAACCACTCCTATTCCTTTTATGATCAGTTCTGAGATTCCTCATGCTTAGCCTGAAGAGCTCAACACCCAAACTACCTTAAGCCATCACTCTGAGTCTCAACACTTAGGTGATCAACCTTCATGGGACAGTTACCATCCCCAGTCTTTAGATCTCAACCAACCAATTCCCAACCTTGACTTCTATACTGATGAAGATCTAGGTTTCAGTGAGTATCATGGTTCTCTCTTCTTTACCCCTACTCAAAGAGAGATGTATGCTCCTGAGTCTCCTATTTCTATCCCACATCAGTCACTTACAACAGAGGTGGACACTTCTGAACATGTTCAGGATGTCCATATGGAAGAGGCTCTCACTTTTTAAAGTGATTACATCATCAAGACCTCAACCATGGCAACTTAGCCCACTGACTTCTCAACTGAGGCTGTCAGTGAGCAGAGGAAAACTAGCAGCCAAGAACCTGAAGCTGGTGATGAAATGAGGACTCTGATCCAATCATCTCATCCCCCCATGACTATTCTGATGAAGATGAGGGGAATCTAAGACTAAAGGGGCAACAACTACCTACATCATGCACCTATTTAGTCTCCAAGGTTAGTCACCTTGAATCTCAGGTGACTACCTTGCAAAACAAGGTCAATGATCAGCAACTTGAGATTTCATATCTTAGGGACAAACTAGCTGGGAGACCTTTAAGAGGAGCTCAACCAGGAACACAAGAACCTATAGAGGTGATTGATCTAACTCCTAGCTCACCTATGCAAGTGGGTGATGCTACAAAAAAGGGGGAGAAAGTCATCATTTCCACAGAACCTAGGAGTTCTTCAAAGAGTATAGACATTAAGGACTCACCATCCACACTTGCAATTGTGCCTACTCAGCAACTTCCTCAAGTTCATATTGATATGGACTCAATAGACTCCTTAATACAGAGTTTGTTTGGGGAAGGGAAACCAAGGGCTATGTCATCTCCATCATCCTTCTTAGAGTTCAAGGGCAACAAGAGATATGATTGGAGTCTATCAAGGATCATTGTAGAGTTCAAGTTCAAGGGGAGTGTAAGTCAATCTATCATCCTTCTTATTCCTAAATACCCATTTGGTTCCTATAGTAGTCGTCCCATGAGGAAGAGGACATAGGTTCCAAACCTTCTGCCTATTGAATTGAACTAGCTCCTCTTGCATAGCTTCAACCCAACTTCCATCCTTAAGAGCCTCATCAATCTTCTTGGGCTCTATCTGAGATAAGAAACAAGAGTGAAGAGAAACATTTTCTTCATGGGTTTGTCCTCTTGTTCTTACCCCTGTGTCAACATTTCCATTGATGTTTGTGGTGGGATGAGACTTGTGGATCCATAGTTGAGGGATCACAGCAAGTTGCTAAGAGAGATCTAAATTAGAGAAATTTAGAATTGGCATTGATGTTTCTCCCACCACATCATCACACTTATCAAGAGAGACTTGATCCAAAGAGTATGTGACATCATTGATGTTGTCTTCTATGGAGTCGTTGTTAGCATCAAGAAATTCTTGATCACTATCACCACCACCATTTTCTTCTACATTTGAAGATTCTTTATCTGGTTGTGGAGCCTCTGAGCTGGAATTTGAAGGCATCTCAGATGTATCAGCTAAATTTGTCATTGTTGTGCTAATAGAAACTTCATTTGCAGAGTTAGTTACAACTAGAGCTAAAGATGTGTAACTTAAAGGACTTCTTAGCACAAATCTGGGATCAGGATCGCTTGTAGGTAGTATGTTTGTAGATCCTGAAACATACTCACAAGATTTGTTAAAATAGTTGGTAACTAAATCAAGATCAAACTGTGAATCAGGACCAGAACTTTTCACACTGGGAGTGTGCTCATTGAAAGTCACATTTGCTGACTCTTCAACTTTTCTAGTTCTAAGATTGTATAATCTATAAGCCATAGCTTAGGAAGAGTATCCAATGATGTGTCCATCATCTAATTTCTCAACAAACATGACAATCTAATCTTTGGTATTCAAGATGGTGCAAGGACATCCAAATGACCAGAGAAAGCCAATGAAAGGTTTTCTCTTGTGCTAAAGTTCATATGGAGTCTTACCATGAGTCTTAACCACTAAAACTCTGTTTTGCACATAGCAGGTTGTGTTACTGCCTCTGCCTAGAAGGTGATAAGTAGTTTAGAGTCAGAAAAAATGGTTCTTGTAGCTTTAATATGTTTCATGTTTTTCCTCTCAGCAACACCATTTTGCTAAGGAGTGTTGGGAGCACTATACTGTCTTGTAATACCATTTTCATCACAAAATGAATCAAGGATTTGATTCTTGAATTCAGTTCCTTGAACATAACTTATGGTTTTGACCTTGGGATCACATTGATTCTCAATCTTTAAGATGAAATTCTTTAGAATCTCAGGAGTCTTATCCTTAGTTCTAAGGAAGAAGACCCAAATGAATCTTGTAAAGTCATTTGTGATCACTAAATAGTAAGAAATCTTTCATAGACTCATTACACTAGTGGGGCCAAAGAGATCCATATGTAACAAGTGTAGGGGAGTAGTGATGGAGTTTCTTTCCTTTGGTTTATGAGATACCTTGTGTTACTTCCCTTTCAGGCATGCCACACAATGGTCATCACTTGTAAACTCTTTCTTTGGCATTCTAGTTACCAAATCATTCTTAATAAGTTTGTTCATGTTTTTAAAGTTTACGTGGCACATTATTTTATGCCAAAGGAAAGACTCATCACTATTTGCTTTAGATAGAAAGCATGAAACTTCTCCTAAGGGAGATGTTTTTTGCAAATCCATCTAGTCATGCTCAGTAAAGTGCATGTTATGACTCTAATCACAAAATTGGGATACACTCAAAAGATTGTACCCAAGCTCTTTTACAAAATTTACCTTTTCAATGCTGAGCATACCATTTGTGACCTTGCCTCTACCTGAAATGTAACCACCTTCATCTCCTCCAAAAGTAACTGGCCCTTCATCAATTCTTTCATAATTTTGGAGTAGTGACCTATTGCCTGTCATGTGCCTAGAACAACCACTATCAATGATCCAGACTTTTTTTGTCTTGAGCTGTTCCTACACAAAAAGATAATTAGTTACATTTGGAGACCCAAGCCTTATTGGTCTTGGGCTCATCAAAAGAAGTAAAAGGTAATGAAACAGTAATAGATCCTATAGTTGTGCTTGAGGATCTCTTGTTGTTTTTTATGGAGAACTCTCAGTTATTTGATCTTTCTTTGTCTTCCACACCACCTTTGGGAGTTTGGACTTGACCTTCAACGCTTCGGAAGCTTTTGTGACTTCAGAAGTTTTGATGACTGGACATTCGGAAGATCCTACTAGCACTACAGCCGACTTCAGTGCTTTGGGTTATTCCTTTCTTCTGAGACCAAATTTTGGAGCTTCCGAAGGAAATAGATTTTCCTTCCGAAGTTGTTTTCTTTTTGGAACTCTTGTAAGGTTCTTTCTTGGTCATATGAAGAGTACCTCTTAGATTGTACAAATAATCTCTTGCAAGATGAGAAGTACTTTCACACATAACGCATTCCATCTTCTTCTTCCTAAGAGCCTTCTTTTAAGAACAAAGCTGACTTTGATCACTTTCATCTCCACCTTCATCTTTGTATATGTTGAGACAGTCCTTTTGGGGTGAGAACTGTTCTTGGAGTTGAATGGTTCAGGTTGCGTAGTAATGGTACACAGTTAATCAGCCTTCTTCTTATTGATGGGATGACTTGGACATGAACTAGAACTCTTGTTGTTGGAGTTCAAGTTTGTGTCCTTAGTTTTAACCACTTCAAATCCTGCAGAAACAAAAACTTGTTTTTGTGAAGAGCTGAATGTGGCCTTGATCTCCTGAGCCTTCCTTGCCTTTCTCTTGCTCCTTCTGATCAAGTTCTTCCTTTTGGACTTGCTCATCCCAAAAGCTCTACTCTCCTTAGAGGGATGATGACCCTTCTTAGAATGCTCTTCTTCACTCCTCTCAAAGCCATTCTTCATCATCTCCTCTTCATCATCTTCAGTCAAAGGATCTATGAAGGAAAGCTCATCTTCACAAGTTCCACACCTAGGAGATCTTACAGACAAGATTGTGTGTGGAGGAGCTATCTCACAAGATCCCAATCCTTGCTTATTCTGATAACACACTTTTTCATGCAAGGATAAGGATATCATGTTCTTGAAGGTCTCTTCTTCAAGAACACATTTTTATGCCCTGGCTTTGCTGATCACAAGTGTAACATCTGCCATTTTTTAAAATATGAACCAGAACCCGTTTTGTTGGTTATATAAATAAAACATATCATTTAAACTACTTCTTTCATTTTAGTGGTTTTAAAATAATAAGGTGTTATTTAACTAACTTTGTGAAATTTGTGATTTAAATTTACATTTAATCTTCCATTTAATAAGTTTATAAACTTATGAGATTTTATATATATCACTGATGAAGTTATAATTATTATAAAATAATACGAGACTTTAAAATTTCTATGGGTTTTATGAAGATAAGTAAAATATATAAAGGTTATTTTCTTTTAACCACCTTAACAACTTAATAATTAATATTTAACAAGATTTATAATTTTTATATATTTTATAAATAAATGGATTAATCATTTAAATTTTGGGCTTTATAACGTATAGGGTTGGAAATGTAAATATTAAAACTTTGTTTTAAAATCTTTGGCATAAAATAATAATAATATGAAACCTGAGGGGTTGAAAGTGTAATTTTCGTTTAGACCCAAACCCCCTCTCCCTTTTATCCCGCATATCCGGCCAACTCGCCGGCCAACCTAGGCCAAATCTCCGAAGAGGTCAAAAATCGTGTAAACACATCCCAACTTTGAACCCAAACGATCCCAACCGGTTCAAGAACGTGATTTGAATTCAATGGTGATTTTTAATTGAGATAATTAGCGGTTTTGGATCCTAAACAAGTCGAGTAACCTTCGACTTTAAATCATTGAGTTGTTCAAACAATTAAGGCTAATAATAATCCAATTATACGAACCAAAACGATCGTTTATCTATCTCTAAACGATTATCACATTCAATTTCACCTGATAAACACAATTTCATCGCAATTGATCATCACCTTCATCGTGACCTGCAACTTAATGGAGATACATGTTCGAAGCTCTATTACACCGAATTAACAGAGGGCTTTGGCTTAACATCGATCCTAAGATCTATCTGCAAAGTTAATTTGATTAACATCAATGTTTGCGCCTTGAAGCAACATTCAAATAGTCGTGACCGTCTCTTCTCATTGCAACATCGATTCGAACATCTTTCTGGTAATTACACACACCCACATACTCGGTTTTACTCAAGGAATCAAAGCCCTATTCTTGATTTCGTTAATCACATCATTTGGATGTTCAATTTGATGCAACCCGAAACTAGGGTTCATATGAATTTGGGGATTTCTTGAAGTGTTGTTTTATAACAACTTAATACCAAATCTAAACGCGGTTAAGGCCTTGGTTCACTGGTAATGGTGTGCTTTGTGGACTTGAGGTCCCGGGTTCGAACCCGGGGACCCTCAGCCCACTTTTCTTTAATGTTTTTTCAAATGTTTAGGATATATAAAATTATAAAAATTATAAAAATCAGTATTATAAACTTTGGTTGTTAAAAAGATTATCTAATTATTTTCTATAAATTATTTCTTTAAACATCTTAACAATTTTCATATGAACTATTAATAACAAATGTTATAATTAATTTATTTTATAAAAATGAACTTTAAATAGTTGAAATCACTAAGTTATCTCTAGTCATTACATTATCTTTAATTATAGATTGATTATGATTTTATTTATGTTTTATAAATCAATATGTTAAATGAATAATTATTTAATTAGTTATTTGGATAATCATTTAAATAATTAGTTATTTATCTATTCCTTTAACCATATTATATCATAACTAGTTTATAGATTTACTCCTTAAACTATTACTTAAACTCTTGAAACTTGTAAAACGATATATTATACTTATTACTAAAAGTTGTATTATAATATTTCTATAATAAATCATTTAGAAGTTCAAAATTATATAAAACGATTTTAAATAACTTTAAAATCATCTAAATAAATATTCGATTAAGTACCTTTATCAAATTTTTAAATAAATAATTATTAAATTAATTATTTCTTTTTACATATCATGTTAATTCAGTAAGTTTAATTATTGAATCATTTACTATAATTCTTATATTTAATTGATTGATTCCAACATTATGATCCAAAACATAAACGATTGCTTTATTTTATTTTACTTGAATTATTTATTAAAAATCCCCAAATACCAAATGAAACCCTAATTCATATTTATTCTTGAATCTCGTATTTGTTCTAATTCTGAGACATCAACCGTTAGGTTGAATTGTGAAGAAATCATTGGAACCATCTTATCTCCTTATCGTTATCTTAAGTGCAACTCATAGCACGTGAGTTTTCTATGTGAGTTCTCCATGCTGCCTTTTTACTTTATTTCACACCTTTTGGGGTGAAACATGTTAACCTTATAAACTTACACTTATAAACATCTTGATACTTGTAAATACACATGTAATTCATTTTTATTTTTTGTCATGGTTATTTGTGTTATTGTAAGTCTTATATGAGATACATATTTTGTTTACAATCATTAACTATTGCTAGCCTGACGACGTCTTAGATCTTTGGGCCTGACAAGCCTATTTGGTGCTAAAGTTGATGTATTGCCGACTCCTGATAACGTATGTTTCTTAGCCAATCTTATATACTTGTAATCAAGTCGAGGTTTGGTTGTAACTGTATGTGTTCTATAAGCTTGCTAACTCGTAACCATAGACATGAATTGCTACTTGTAACCCTTTTATATATATACATATATGTGTGTGTTTAAACCATGGGAACTCACCAACTTTATAGTTGACCTGTTATTTTTAACATGTTTCAAGTTTCCTTCTTGAAGATCTTCTTGTGCTCATATAGGACTTGGACCTAGATTAATTGAAAGTCTTATGTTACTAGTTGTATTCTGATTGTTTTGTAATTACTTATTTGTCTTGTAATGTTTAATGTATAATGACATTTAATATTATTTTAACTTAATTAGTTACATGTGCTATGAGCAATCGTCTTCCATTCGTTCGTCCCGATGATTCCGCCGTCGGTCTAGGTGTGACAACATATATATATTAAGAGGTCATGAGTTCAACTCTTACTTCGAACAAAATACTCAGAATTGAAACAGGAGGTTTTATTAGCAATGTGTTTCCTCCTAAGAGTGTTAGGGTTGAGGTCTCGACTAGAAAACGAATAGATGGGCTCGATTAATATAACTTTATTTATCACAGCAGAGTTGCGCATTTGCCGTTCAAAAAAAGAGAAGTCAAATGCTAGGATTTGATCTCTCAAGGAAAAAGAGATTAACAATTAATTAACTTGAGTTTTTCATAAAATATTTGTTCATTCTCAGAGATATGAACCTAAATCAGAACCATAACTATATATTAATTATTGTTGTGATTCGTTTGAGTGGTTAAACCGATTGGTTTTCTTAATATTAAATATAGCTTGGGTTTGAAAAGCTTTTCTAAACTTGTCACTATATCTTCACATTATTATACATTACCTTCTTAATTATACAAACCTGCACTAATTAAGTATGCTTCCAACTGAGAAAAAAAAAAGGCAAACACATCTATCCATAAATCAAACAAACCTACTTTTGTGATGCTTAATTATGGCATATGAAACATACATAAACTGAAAACGATTATACTATTTAAATCATCTTAAAGTATAAGACTATGATTTACCTACTTTAGTATCACATTTTCTTTTCTTCTTTTCTTCCTTTTGTTTTACAGAAAGCAAAGTTTATTAAAAAGTTTACAACGGGAGGGCAAGAATAGTGTTACCAATATACATGAGGTGATAATGAAAAAGTGGAGTTAAGAAAACAAAAGCACGCAACTACTTATATTCACTCAATGTGTTGATTTTTACACAAGTGCTATGACCACGACATGAAGTCCATGTTATAGATTTATTAAGGTTATATGTTCACTCCATCTATCATGGAGCTAGCTAGCTATCTAGAGTTAGAGGCGGACCCAATTAGTTGTAATTAGGTAGATACGTCAAGTGATCCAAAAGATTGCTATTTGATATTTATGGATCCTTATAATTTATCTATGTACTTGTCATATTGATCTCTTAAATATATAGTTAATCTTTTATGATTTAATTTAAAATACATGAATTATGAATTATCTGGCGGTATGTATAGAAAAACAAATAACCCTATATGACATATTTTTAATATTATTGAACATTTATTAATTACACTTAATAATACACTTGCATTAAAAACCTCAAAACTCCTAAGTATGATCACTAAAATAAAATCTTATATGTGCGAAAAAATCATAACTAATATACATTTGACCATTTATAACTAATGAAAAAATCATAACATGGTCATTCACTTACATCTATAAGAAAAAATATACGTGATTTTAACTCACAAGGTCGACGTCAAGTTTAAGTAGAGGCCCCAACTTCGGTTCAGCAAAAGAACTAATGCCTACGAAATATGATCGAAGTTTCCTAAACATGGAGTTAGGTTATAAAACCAATTCCACGTCACATTTGACAAACTTCTTTTTTAGATAGTTAATTACATTTGGGTCGTAAAAAAATTATCACTACTAAATTAATCAACAAGTATCATAAACAGAAGCAAGTTGTCAATAATAACAAACATAATCCAATAAAAAGTAAAAAAAAAATCTTGCTCAGGCTTTCCACTCCACAACTTTGATGCACCTAAAGCCAAACTAGATCGTTATAGTTTTTGCGTGCACACATGTCATAAGTTTGAACACGTAGGCTCTAGCTAGCAGGGTTCACTTTCAACAATATTTAACAATTAAACACTGATTATGAATTGCACTTATCTACAACACCTTTCTATAAGAAAGCAACAAATCCCATTATTATCAAAGTGCAAGGTTGAATAATTTATATGTGCACGCGTTAAAAAGCTAAGATTTCCTCATGGCTAATGAAAATTGCAACAAAATTTCATCGTTGGATTTAATTATGTCTTACATTATCAACACTGGTGACCTTTTTCACAGTTTAAAAATATTAATAATGGCCTAATTAATTTTACTACTCAGATGCCACCATTATATGTCACATTCCATAAAGATCAATATCAGTATGTAGGCCAAATACTATGACCATTTTTCTCAACAATCATTGGTGGGTACCTGCTAAAATTAGGTCATTGTTTTTAGAAAATTGCACACACACTATTTTTGTCGCCTGTGGTGCATGGATGGATCTACCTACTAAGATCAAACATTCTTATCAGATCGAATCACTGATATGTTCATATGAATCGATATTTTAATAATGATCAATTAATTGATGTATCAAAGTTTTGGAATTGTTTCGTCTTTCAGTATCTTGTTTTTTCTGAATTAAATGAGGATTGTTTAATTTATCGTATCAATGGTATATTGTTAATTTGAGTTACAGAGTATCTTCTTATATTGAGAGACATGTTACACTTGAGTCTTGACTATCGTAGTCCATCACTAATATTATAACAGCTGGTCTAATATATCGTGAGAGCAATGGTAGCATAAAATTTAAAGATAAATAGTTTTGTTTTCCACTAAGAGTCAATGGCCTATGGTGATGGAGGTTTTTGGTGAACTAAACCTAATAAAGATAGGTTGTTTCTGCTTGTGGACTGATGGTTAAGTTGTCTTGAGCGACATATGGTGGCTACTGTGTTGCAACTTTTGCACGAATCTAACTATTGCACGATTTGTTCTCATGATCAGCCGACTTTTGCATGATTGCTTCTTTCGTATGGAAAGGAAACTTAAGTACGAGACTGTTCGTACACAGTTGTTGTAGTGTGAAGCAGTGGCATGGTGGTTGTGAGGTGGCACTAGCATCGCAATTGTGGTGACGACGGCTAGGGTTCCAAAGGCATGTTCTTTCTGTGAACGCCTTGTGAGAACATGTTAATAGTGGCAGCATTTGAGAGTGTTTGTTGTGACATGATGACGGTTGTTGCTTGTGTTGTGTTGTGATGTTGGCGATGCTGCTGGATCTTATCTTGAACATTAACTAAATGATGAAAGTTGTAAAGAACTTGAGAAAAATTTAGGGCTTTGGGCAAGGTGGCGGAGGTGATAACACAATACCTTGTCTAGGGTTTTCCGATAGGGCCGTTATCACATACTTACTAGCTCTATTACAAATTAAACCAAAAATATTTTATTGTATTGATAATTGTTAATTAAGGTTAAAAGTGGGCCTTACTATAGAAAAAGACTTGTTAAACTTGACTAACCTACTTTATTATTAATATCAAAACTGGTTTAATAATCTGTTAACCAAGTATATTTATATCTTATATGAAATACAAATGTATTAGAGGTGGTGATTTTACTATTAATTGAAATTTATTGACATTATTTGAAAAAAAAAACTAGCTACTTGACAATGAATGTATAATTCTTGACGGATTACATTTGTTTGATAAGATATGTAAGAAAATATAGATGGTTTAAGCTGTTAAGGAGATGGGAACTGAAAGTGAAAAAAGAGAATTAAGATTAAAAAAAGACTTTAATTTTTTATAATATAATATTGATGTTAAAATTCAAATAAATATTTTATAATGTTTTTGGGTTTGAATACTATAAACATTAAAACTAAAGATTTTGCTAGTAAGAGAATTTTAACAAAATTACCGGAACATCCCTGCACAACTAAGTCCAATTTGGTAGACTTGTGATGGATCATACATTCATGATTATCAGTCGTGGAGGTTAAATATATATTGAGTTCGGCCCCTACATGAAAAATAAATAAATTTCGATGTCATCCCTCCTATTCAAATGTTCAAGTTCCGTTACTAAAATTATGTGATTTCAAGATTGTGTGGTAGGGTCATCCGCCATCAACCTATATCTAGATATATAAACATAAACTAATTAGAGCATCCCGTTATCTCTAACGCAAGAGGCTAATGGACCATTAATGTCAATGTTATTCGGCGGTTGTCTCACACGGACTGCCCACGTTGACTCTCCTACGTCCCTCAATATTCGGGCTTTCCCAAACACAATCATAATTTTTCTCTCCTCGTCATGTTTGTCGCGTCCTTCCCTCTCTCTTCGACGTCTCTAATTGAGCTTACAAACCTACATTATATGTAATCTTATACATCCATTAAAATTTTAAAATTAAATGATTCCTATAATATTGTATGTAAACATATTAATAGATTATATTAAAAGATATGTATATTGGTTCCATAAGTTTAATCATTTATGTCCACAAACATCTTTTTCAAGTGTATCCCTACCGTCCAAATGTATTAAGTAGGGACTTAATCGATTAGTTTTGTGATGAAATTAAATGTTGAGGATAATATAGTTTTTGAGCCAAGTATATATACATGGTGGCAAATCTTTCATCAGGTTTTCTTACGTAGCAACAGTAGATAAACTAAAACTTAATTGTTGGAAATGAGTTTGATAGGATGAGACGTCTTTTCAAAAGTTAGGTCATGCTTTCTCTCCATCTGTCCCGTCTTTCATTAAACAACACAAATGATTCATCAATACCCCACGAACAACAATGGACACTATATATCTCGTCACAGCGACTTCATCGTTGAAAGGTTAAAACTCAAAACTAATTAGGAAACCCGGCGATTAAGTCCTACATCAATTGATTTAGAATGAGTCATTATATGATTTTCCAAAGTGAAAATTATTTGTTGGAATCTAATTAGGTGCAATTTATTTTCAATAGGCCAAGAGTTTTATCACAGTGGACATTTGAGTGGTGGGTTTCCCTTGGAATGGTGGGCGAACTGGGTCACCAGCGCTGTCTATGTTCGCGGACGTGGGTGGTCTTTCGCCAGTGGGTTTACCCGGGTGACCAGGCTTAAAAGTTATTAGTTAGCCGTTAAACTTTTTTTAAAAAACCCATAAAATATTGTACATTATTAATCAACTGTATATAAGAATACAATAAGGAAAATAAAATAAAAGAAAACCTTGATCAAATCATATCTTATAACTTTGGTACATAAATTAATTAAACTCAGATCTCTTTTATATATATAAAAGACAAATTGAATTTTAAGAATCCAAACTATTAACTATTGGCCGATAATAACATATACTATTAATTTGTTCGCTAACAATCTCAACTTTCACTTTTATTACCACCAATAATTCCAATGCATAATTTACAAATTTTTACGCTCGATTTGCATCAATTTTAGTCTCAATTTAGCTTATATGTTTTTTCATTTCATTCATAATTATTATTGCGAACCGAATGAGTCCAAATCAAGCGTAAAATATTAAAATTTATGTCACTGAGATTGTTGTTGATAATAAAAATAAAGTTAAAATTAGCGGCTAAACTAATAGTATGAGTTATTATCTGCCAATAATTAATAGTAACCATAAAACAAAAGTTGGATTAACTGTTAGTTTTTTTGGGTTTGGGACTCTTGGTTATTAATATATAAGAATTAAAACTTTTCGTTTTTAACTAAAGTGTCCAACTTTATTGGGTTGATACTTGATAGGATAGATCAATCAAACTTAACTTTGTTTTCGTTCAAGTGAATTACATAATAATATTCTTTTGTCGTTTTATTATTTTATGATATGTATTTTTAATGATATATATAATTAGGTAATTCTTAAATCGTGGTACATATATAATTTGATGAAAATTTTATGGTTATACTATCATTTATTACAATTTTCATGGAATAAGTGTCTAATTAGACATTTAATATGATTAAATTAAATAAGAAATTTGTTACCTAAAACATAGCTAGAAAACCAAAATTTTAAGTTTTCTTTACCATGGAAATTAATATTTTGTATCATAGTATAACAAGATAATTTTGTTAACACTAAAAAACAAAAGTGGGGGGAACATTTGTGACAATAGAATAGGGGAAAAAAGGCGATACATCAAATACTTAATTCGGAACAAATATTTATGAAATTGAAATAAAGCTCAGAGAAACTGGTTAAACTACAAAAATTGTTGAATAGTACGTAGATGTTGAATAGTAATTAGTAAATAGTGACACCTTCCTCGTTCGGTCACTATTTGACTATCCCATACACTTTATTGGTGTCACACTGTCACTGTTTGACTAAGAGCATTTACCGTGTAATTTAAAAAAATATGAGGGTCTTTCTTATATTATATTTAAATGTATTTGTTATGTAATAGTTTTAAGTGATTGTGATTGAAGTAAATAGAAAATATTATTATTAATTTGTATATTTGAAAATTTAATGTTCAATCACTATAATTTTTTTAATATTTTTAAAAGTGTTTGTGAGTGGATGAAAGAAAAAAAAAAGTAATAACAATGATATAAAAAATTATTTAATTGAAAATAAGAGAAAAAAATAATGATTTTAAATGTAATTATATTGATAAAGATAATGAATCCACTGTGAATGCTTTAAATGCATCCGATATCAATTGGTTTATAAGGAGTAATCCGGCCTATGGCTTTTTAAAATTGATGTCAATGGTTCGAGTCTCACTTGATGTAATATGCTTCAAGTGAGCTAGGAGTTTTACTACAATAAACCTGTGGTTGGTGGGTTTCCCTTGATATGGTAGGCCGGCCGAGTCACCAGACCGCTGTTTATGTTCGCCGGCGTGTGTGACTTTTCGTCAACGGGTTTACCCAGGTGACCGGACTTAAAATATTTGTTTTGCGGTTCAAAAAAAATTCGTCGAATGAGATAATTCTAGGTGTTTGTAGTTATAAATGTGAATCTAGTTGTTTTATTAAGCAAACCCCAAGGACTGATTTTAGAAGTACGTATCATAAACTTTGAATTGCCTCAAGTATGTACCATGACTATATGACATTTGGTCTTTTCATTCTCAAAAACATGTTCGATAATGTGATATAGTTTAATGCTTTATGTAGCTACAAATGGGGTGAGTTACTAGTTATGAAACGCTACTGGTTGTAAATAAATTATTGGGAGTGGCGTAAATGGATGTCTGTAGGCGTCAATTTTGGCTCAAGATCTCTAAAACAACTTCAATTCATGTCTTTTTAATCAAGAAACCAAATGACATATTTAGTAGGTAGTAGACGTAAACTCGCATCTTGTGTTGAGGTTGTTGATTTTGTGAGAAATCTGCACTGCTAACTAGAATAAACTTTATATTTTGACGTTGATAAAAATAAGAATGTCACAACAGTATATTTAAAATTTTATAAAATGAGAAAGATAAAATATGTCAATTTATGTCCTATATGAAACCATGAAGTAGATTAGATGACTTTTAAATTGAGTAAATTGCAAAAATTATTCATGTGTTTTAACCAGATTGCATGTTTGTTCTCAAACTTTAAAATTTACAAAATCAATCTAAATTTTTGTGTATTCATTACAAATTTGATTATTTACATAAATTCATATAGTTTTTATGTGTTTCATAAAGTTTGAACTAACTTTTAAATTTAAATATATGAACCAAAAGTACAATGTACGCTCTCATAAGAGTTTGCACTAACTTTTCAGTTATCAAACATTTATGATCAATTTATAAAAAGTAAATGTAATACTATTTATTATAAAAAAATTGTGTTGAAATATTTGGTCAAGTTTAAAGTACTAAACTTTTGATAAATTTATAAACAATAAAACTATCTTTACTATTATATAATACAAAACCCATGGGTAGATTGATAATTTTTAAATTTTTGTAAGATGATTAAAATAACTATTTAAGCATATGATACAAGTGTCTTATGCAGGTGTTTTTAAATTGTTCTCATTTAATAAACTTATTCTAATTAATACATTAGTTAATGTATATTTTATTCACTATTTTAAGTATTAATTTATTTATAATAGTTTAAAGAGTAAAATGCTATTTTCGTCATTGACGTTTTGTTAAATTTATCATTTCAATTCAAATTTTTTTTGTCATTTCAGTCACTTTATTTTACCAAATGTTGTCATTTGCATCCTCTTCACTAACTCCGTTAAGATCTCCATTAAATATGAGGGTTATTCAGTCTTTTTCAACAACCTAATTATCCCTTTAAAACCAAATAATCAATTAATATTTAATTAAAACAAAAAGACATATGAAGCGACTAATGAAACTGGACGCTTCGATTTAAAAGTTTCGATTAACTCTAAATCATGTTGTTCAATTGAGGTCTGTTGTGACATTTCAATTGATATGTTTTGTTCGAAAGTGTATCGTTGTTCGACTGATATCTATTGTTGTCACATTTTGTTTGATTAAGGTTTACTGATTTCATGTAACGTGACAATATCATATCTCAATCAAAAAAATCATAACAACAACAGACCTCCACAGTTTTCCTCAATCGAATAAATGTATATGTTACAACAAAATATGAATTAAATCCTAAAAATATACCCCCAATCGAACAACAGTTAGAGTTAATCAAATATTTTAAATCGAAGTGTCCAGTCTTACTAGTCGCTTCATATATTTTTTTAATTTTAGTTGAATATTAATTGATTAAGTTGGATAATTAAAGTTTTGAATAATACTAAAATACCCTCATATTTAACGGAAATCTTAATGGAGTTAGTGAAGTGGATGGAAATGATAACATTTGGTAAACTACAGTGACTGAAATGACAAAAAAAAATTTTGAATTGAAATAACAAATTCAACAAAACATTGGGGATGAAAATAGCATTTTACTCTAGTTTAAATTAACATTATATTTATATTTTTTATTTATATTTTTACTATTTAAATTAGATATTATATAATCAACTAGATACTATTTACCAATTTTTTACATAGTTACAATAATAATAATAATAATAATAATAATAATAATAATAATAATAATAATAATAATAATAATAAGTATTTAAGGTTGCTCGAAAAAGACCAAGTAGCACCCGCGCATCACGCGAGCAAAAATTATTATACATACCATATAGAAAGAAGTAAGAAATATTTACGTTATCTATACAATTTATAATCATTTTAGAATGTCAAAATAAATAATAACTTCATCTTTACCTTAAGATGATATAGGGTTAGTATGGTAATATTATGGTGGATTTTAATTTAGTTTTTTTTAATTCATATGAACTTATTGAAATTAATAATAATAATAATAATAATAACAATAATTATAATTATAATAATAAAAAATAATAATAGTAGTATTTAAAGTAATTATAATTGTTATTTACAAATAAAAACGATTTCAGTAATAAGTAATAATGTGTAATAATATACAGGTCATCAAATTAAAAATATATAAGCTTTCAAAACTGTTTCAAGGTTCTGAATCGTATATCATTTTTCTCTTATAATCTAAATTTGTCGTTATAATGTGCTAAATTATATCAACGTTTCAACATTAATTTTTTTGCAAACAAAATTGTAAATATAAATTTATTATTCATAACTACAGATTTAATACTAATGTACAAGTGATCGAAATCAAGTGTTATAAATTTTAGCATCCCATGGCAAAGCGCGAGTTCACACACTATACAATTAAATACAAAAAATTAAAAAAATTGGTGGCCACAAATCCAAAAAAATTAATATAAATTCTTTTTATGTTCAATAAAAAAGTATCAAAAGTATACTAATCATAGTTATAAAACATTAACATATACTAGCTAATCATAGTTATAAAACATTAACATTTTGAAATAACAATAGGAAATCAAAATATGTTAAACCCATTATAATATAATATAATATTAAAAATATTTAGGAAGCCTAATGCTTAAAAGGGTTCTACCTTTGTTCTCTAATTGACTTCGACAACATTTGCATTAGTATTTGGCAGACACAAAAATTCACATCAAAACGATGATCAAATAAACACGTTCCAATGACACATATGAAGTTTTATAAAACATCGTATACGTAAAGTTATAAATGAAAAACAAAAAAAAGCTTTAAAAGAATTGAAGCAAATTTCATTTACGTTTTGACGATGTGTACATTATCACACACAACTTGTTTTAGATAAATTAAGCATAATACCACTATATATACAAAATTTTATATAACATCAGTTAATGAAAGTTATACAAGAAAAACAATATAACACCTGACACAAAACAATGTAAGTATACTAAAAACTCTAATCCCACTTGACACGAAACAAGATGGCAAACCACCTTCTATACACAAAACAGAAGTGTAAAACCTTATTTATTCTAGTAAACATTTAACAAAAACATATTTTCAAACTAAATACACATAAAAGTATGTACACATGCTTTGAAGGAAAATATAATATTATTGCACCAATTTGCAAGGTTACAATAAGTTTCTTTTAGAAATTCCAATCATTATTGATAACCTAAAAATGAAATAGGATAATTAAGAAATTTAATATGACAACTAATCAGGGGACATGCCATGTTGATAAAAAGATGTTAAAAGTTTAAATCCAACAAGAAGTGTAAAGAATGTAAAGAATGTAACAAGTGATAATTGTTATTTTCTTATCACATGAAAATTATAAAAAAACATTAAAACTAAATTATGATTTATATTTATTTTTTTTTTCAACATCATCCACACTCCCATCACTACTAGAAAAATATTATAATATAATCTTTTTGAAGCAACTTTTCAAATAATGTTGCATTTGCTAATAAAAAAGTTGCATTATCTAATAATAATATTGTTTTAGATCTAATATAATTTCATCCAATGTAACTTTTAATAAAAATGTTATTTTAGGCTAACACAATCTTTATAAGGCCTAATACAATTTTTTTCAAGGTCTAACGTAATATGTTACAAGTGTTGCATTATCTTTGTTGTAGTGTGCTCCTTATGAATCAAGTAATTGAATATTATCCCACATCATTATATATCTCTTTGCTTGAAAATAACTTGTTCTTGAGTTGATACAATTTGTTGTTTTTGTTATATTATTGTTTGAGAATTATTGACCACTTTCTTCTTTTTTCCGCATTACCATCTATTCACATATGAGTCTAACTGTTCAAGTTATTGGCTGCTTTAGAAGACACAAATTTGTTCATATTTTTTTTATAAAGAATTTGAATTAACCGCTTATATATTAAAACTAATTAAGTGATGTCAAACAAATATTTCATCAAGTTTAAGTGGCATATGTGCTATGATGATATAAGTTTGCCCGGGGCATACGCTAAATGTGGATTTTGATCCTATCAACATGGCCAAAATATATACTTAGGGGCTTAATGATGGATTCTCACAACCTAAAAAGTGAAGATTGAGACCGTGCATAACAAGTTGTACCACTTGTTGGTGGCTAATCATTAAGGATTTAAGTGTTGTAGATTGAAATATCAAGATCAATAATTCAAAATGAAAGCGAATGCATGTATTTGGGTCGGCCACCTTATTACCTAAATGTTAATGAAGGTTCAATAATCAAACAAAAACCTATAAAAATTGGCTTCTCCCTTATAAAAGATTTCTTGTTGTTAATAAAAAAAAGTTGCAAAGAAAAATGACTAAACAAATAGACGGGTCAAGACGGATCGAAATAAACAACCATTTTAAGCTCCCAATTTTTCGGGCCAGATTCTTAAATTTTAAATCTTTATATGTATGGATAATTAGATGTTGGGCTTGAAAGAGTTTTTGGATGATAATATTACCTTTGATTTTGTCTTTATAAAGGTTGAACTTTTGGTATGGATCGATACAAAATGGGGCTTATATATTGAAATTTGGAAAAGAACGTTCTGTTTTTAGAGTTCACTTTAGTCGGAAAAAAAATTTAACGTTAACCCGGCCAATTTAATTATTCGAAAAAATATTTTGTTACATCGCACAAAACCTTTAACACATTTCATGATTACACATCTATGTTCATTAATCTAAGAAATATTCAAATAATCATAATAGATGTATTATGCTATCTTCTTCACATGTATTGTGTCTAAAAGATGATATGACACGATTACAAGTGACGAGAGAAAAAAATATAATTGAACTTAGATCTTAATGTTGGAAAGATAACTTATGCACAAGTATATATGTATTTACTTATCTTATATGCGTTATTCAAATTTATTTCTTTTAATTTGTGTCCGAGAGAGTTTAAATGTAACAGATTTTAGGGAACATAAAGAGATCTTGCATCGAAAAAAGTTGCAGTCTAATATTCATTTTAGCTCAAATAATTAAGAATAATTTTATAAAATATTATTCAAGTCTCAGAATTATTCTAGGTCATTTATAAATTCTTTTATCTCAATCATGTCATTAAAGTTTACTTTAATGTTCCAATATTATATATATAATTTGAATAGAAAGGTTGACATCCCTTTAAGTCATTCATAAATTAAACAATATTTTAATAAACTGAAATATTTAAAAACATTAGCAATATTTATGAAGAACCGAAATATTTTTTAAAATTTACGGATTATTTATGAGAAATTGCAAAAAAAAAATATGAGTAAGCTAATCAGACACTCTAAAACTTTGGTGACATGATTTAAACAAACAAATATAAACAATCTAGTTAAAACACTTTAAAGCTTGCTTACTATTCTATGAAGTTTTTCATAATAGCCATCTAATTACGTGTTTTATTGATGTAGGTTACCATTGTTTTGATGGTTCATGAAATTATACAAAGTCAAGAATTGAGTATGATAATTATAGGCATGTTTATATTTAACTATCATCCAAATATATGTGTTTGACTACCAATGACAAATGTTTTATATAAAAGCACATGAACTACAATAAAGATATCAAGTTCCTATAAATATTCCTATGGCTTGTACCCGGGTTTATACATGAGATGAGGATTGAGATGCGGTGCATGCTTAATATCCATCACAAGCAAAAGGAAACCTTGTTCTTTAATAATAACTCATGTGTGTTGTATTAAAAACAACAAAAAAATTAAAAAAAATATAGTATTGATGTTATTTCAGGGCGAGTTTCATATGGCATCAAGCTATTTTTGTTTAATGTTTAGATAACTTATTCTTCAAGGGAAATAACAACTACTTAGGTTTCTTTTCCTTATTGTTCTTTCTGAGTATTGGTCCCTTAAAACATTAACATGAAACATTTTGTAAAAAAGTATTTTAATATTTAATCTACTCTTACAAAAGAGTAATTTTAGTGTCACGTGATGTTGATAACTTAATCAAGTAATCTAGTTTTGAATATAAAAAAATTCAAATTCGATTCATATATTTGTTTTAGTTAATTGACAATAAAAGAAAATGAATAAAAGAAAATGAATAAACTAAAAGAGGTAGATGATAATTGAGAATCAATCACGCTTTTCAAATCTTTAACCATCTTGCTTTCAAATTAATTTATTTATTCAAGTCGTGAGAAACACGGTTTTTTTTATAGTAAACTAGTATAAGAATTGATAGTATGGTAAATGATAACTTTGTAAAATAGTAATTAACTAGTATTAATCTCTTCGCGTTGCGGCGGGAGTGTAAAACTATGTCAAGTAACATCAATGTCATATTACCATCAGCGACCACTAACACCGGAAAACATCGTATTAAAAAAAGAACTATAAACAAAAAGTATAACACCGAACGGAAAGTAGACGTAAAAGCATTGAATCACGCTGTAAAACAGTAAAAACTTAGTTGACCTAAGACCCGCGCGTTGTGCCGGAACCGTTAAAGGGTAAAAAATAAGCGTAAATGTTGAATCAAATGTGCACATTGCGGTGTATTAACTCGTAAAATTCATAAAACGAAAAATTATAAAATATGAAAAGTATAGGGGACAAAGTTAAAAGTGAAAAATTATAAATGTTAAATTTTAAAAGATATAAAAGTATAGGGGTTAAAAGTAAATGCTTAAAAATAAAAAAACTAATGATACAACCCATTAAACATAAGGTACAACACTTGATGCATATAATGTTAGTAATTAGTAATATATATAATTTCCAAAATTATTTCAATTAAGTAACTAAAGTTTTAAAAATGTCTGAATTAGATCACTTAGGATTTATATTTTATATCAATTAAAAGTCTTAACATTTTTTATCATGTTATACTTTGGTTTCAATAAGAAATTTTTTTTCTATTATTTTGATGTTGATAATGAACGTTGACGTAAATTTTAGATATTTTTTATTTTTTTCATAATTAACATGTTTTTTTTAAATAACATTTTATATATTGAAATTTTGACCCCACATCTTCTCCACCGTTAATTACTTGACATAAGAAAATTTTGTGATGACTCGATTTAATCATTTGGTGATCCAATTTGAGAAAAATATGCATAAATAATTAAATTTAACACTTTTAAAACTTGATTATTATTTTATGATATTTTTGCTATGGTGAACAAATATAATAATTGAACTAACTATATAAGTATTATTTGTATTGATCTTAAACTAAAAAAAGAGTTACATTTAAATTTACTCACTTATGTTTTTTGAAAATTTTCAAAACATCAATTTCAATTTAAAATTTTCATTATTTGTTTTAATTATAGTCTAAAATTTTAATATTTAAAAGCAAATTGGACCGAAACAAAAACAATTGATAAAGATTTTGGACTAAAACTAAAAGAACCAAACAAACTTTTGAAATAATTTAATAATTTAATTCTTTTGAAAGTAAAATAATTAGTTTTATCAAACTTTAGAAAGTAAAATAAAATATAACTCAAAAATAGTAATTAATTTTCAAAATAGTAAAATAAAATGATAACTTTGTAAAATAGTAATTAATTTTCAAAATTATTTCAATTAAGTAACTCAAGTTTTAAAAATGTCTCAATTAGGTCACTCGGGATTTATATTTTATATAACTTAAAAGTCTTAATATTTTTTTAGCATGTTATACTTTGGTTTCAATAAGAAAACTTTTTTCTATTCTTTTGATGCTGATATGGAACGTTGACGTAAATTTTAGGTACTTTTTTATTTATTTTTTTCATAATTAACATATTTTTTTTAAATATCATTTTATATATTAAAAATTCTGACCCCACGTCTTCTCCACCATTAATTATTTGACATAAGAAAATTTAGTGATGACTCAATTTAATCGTTTGGTGATCAATTTGAGAAAAATATACATAAATGAATAAATCGAGTTACATTCGAATTTACTCACTTTTGAAACTTGGTTATTATTCTATGATATTTTTACTATGGTGAACTAATATAATAATTGAACTAACTATATAAGTATTATTTGTATTGATCTTGAACCAAACAAAAGAGTTACATTCGAATTTACTCACTTATGTTTGACAAAACTAACTATTTTTTTGAAAATTTTTAAAACCTCAATTTCAATTCAAATATTGCATTATTTGTTTTAATTTTAATCCAAAAATTTAATATTTGAAAGCAAATTAGACTGAAACAAAAACAATTGATAAAATTTTTGGACTAAAACTAAAATAACTAATCAAAACACTTGAAAATAATTTAATATTTTAATTCTTTTAAAGTAAAATAATTGATTTTATCAAACTTTAAAAATTAAAATAAAATATAACTCAAAAATAATAATAAATGATTATAGGGATCAGATTTACAAGTCAAAGGTATCCATCCAATGTTAGACGTTAGAAAAAGGTGGTTGGATACAAAAGATTCAGATTTAAGAATATCTCCTACCCATCAAAATTCTCATTCCTGAAGGCTCCCTCCCTCCCTCGCCCCTGTTTTCACCCAAACCTCGACGGACCAACGGAGGCGGAGACCGACGCCCGTTGGTTCACCGATCATCACCATTACTAAAGGTACCCATCTTAATTCTTCTTCCTGATGAATCTTCTTATAATTTTAATCTCAAATTCTAAAATTTATTATCTTGTGATATGCATATGATTCGTTTTCCACAAGCTTACATTTGTTTAATTGATTTCCATAAGTTTTTTTTACATTTATTGGTTGTTTTAGTTGTATGCTTGTACACATTTGGATTTGAATTTAACGTTTTGAAACCAATCAACCACCCTTTGTTTTAAAATGTTCAATTCAAAATTAAATTTGGTGTTGAATTGGTAGTTAGAATTGATTTTGAAAGTCAAATTAACCGTCGTTTGTCATTGTTTTCTTCATTTGACAACGATGTCTTGTTTCATAAGCCATAACATGTTGAGAATCTCTCAACATATGAACCATATAATGTATTCACACGTTATTTACACATTGTGCATGAAAGACAATAGGAGGAATGAGACTAGAAATACAAGAAATAAATTATTAGTTTCGAGGGAAATAAATTTCGCAATGATGACATTCGTTTATAATATGTTGAGAATCATATAAACTCTATAATAAATACATTTACACATTTTATTTGTTGAGATTTGCATTCAAAACAATAAATACATATACATTATACATTGGATTCTTAACATATTATTAGTTCTGATGGATATAATTTTTTCTTTTTAAAATATTTATGGGCTACTTTATAGGGGAAAACAAACGTCATATGGATTATAGAAAAGGGTCCGAGGAGGTTTCACTAGAGAACGTGAGAGAATCGCTCATTGCCATCTCTTATTGCGAGCCAGAAAGGTTTTCAGATGCGGCTGAAAATGAAGTTTCGAACGATGGAAACAACAACAATAACAACAACATTGCAGTTTTGTCAACTAAGACGGCCATTGATGAATCGAGGTCCAAACTAATGTCCATTGCTTCTTACGTCCCGTCCGTCGACTACAATGGCTATGATGAGGTTTAAGATTTCCATCATATGAACTCGTATGTTTTAATATATATATCGTGCCTTTGTTATGCATCTATTATATAAATATGAAAGATTCTATAAAAAACCTTGTACTTCATGGTGTTTTTCACTTTTTTCTTGTATCACCATAACACCCACATAGAAAACAATATCATGATCAGATATAATATCTGATTTTAGTATCATGATAATGTTCAGATTCACGTTTGCAGTTATGTTTAATAAATGAAAAAAATGGCAGCAAAAATGCAAAATTAACCAAAGATCTAAAATTTCATAATGGGTGATATTACTCTATTAGTGATTTGATATTTGGGGAAAAAACCAGTGAAGTTTAATCTTTAACAAACTTAATAGAAACTTGTTGACCATTACAATTATATTTTATAGTCATGCTTTATTATATAGTATAGTGTCAAATCTAAATATGTGGTTTTGTAATCGAACAACGAATCAATGTAGGCATGCAGCAATATTGTTACATCTATTTGTGCTGGACATATATACCTAGTTTTTTTTAAAAAAAAACGACAAATTTATCATACTTCTACTCCTAAATTACATCAAGTTACATCATGCCTGAGTTTGAATTCATAACCTCCCCTTTAAGAGGAGCCTCACATTAATACCTAGTTTTTTATTTAATTTTACTCAATATCCCCATATTATGCATGCATACAAAAAGCTAGATTGGCCCTATATGCGTGTGGTAATAAATATAATAGTCTCATACGGGGCGTATAACGGAGAAACATAACATGAATATATATGGTTATATGCATCAAAATCAATCAATTATTTTTAGTAAAAGGGTGCATTTGGCCTATGCGATACGGTTGTTGTTTTCTGTTTTCCTGAATCTTTTAAATGAAAAGGACCATTTTCCATATATACTTCTAAGCATGTGAACTTTGTATTCGCATAATTATACTTTAAGGTTTGACTTTACATAAAGGTATAAATCACCGGCCGTTTCAATCGGTCCGAACGGGGATCGGCCACCTAGCCGGTCCAGTCCGCATCAAATCGTTTGGGCTGGGGTTCGACCGACGGCCGGTTAGTCCCGAATAGGTGGTCGGACCGGAAAACCGGACCGGTTTGAACCGGTTTTTGTTTTTCTTAATGGATAAAAACAATGTGTTGAACCATAAATTAATGTGTTGGGTATAAAAATATAGTTAAGTTTTATATATAACTATAAAATACATATATAAATTACTTATATTTAATTATCTATAGTATATATAAAGTATATGAGAAGAGTATTTTAAAATACCATTAAATTAAGAACACTTACATCATTCAATGCACAAGGTACAACCATTTTTAAGGATAAATAGTATTTTTAACATTATTTACAAATTACCCATTACAATTAGTTATGTAATAACCTTATAATTACTATAAATTACATATAACTTTTACATTATCTTCCCATAAACCAAAAAAAACTTAATTTGTTTTAAGATTTTTGTTATATCAGTCTATCATGTTTAAAAACTTTTTAATACTACAATCATAAATGTGTATTTTTAAACGTTTTGGTGTAAACTTTTTGCTAAACCGATATGTATTTTGTAAGATACAATAAGTTAATGCATAAATGTACAAGTTGTTATGCAAAATTCATTTATTTGGTGCTTAAATTTTAGCTTAGAAAAAATACAATAAACTTTTGTGAAATTGCTATAAAAATAATAAAAATTAAAAACTCATGTCGGATGTAAAATGTTGTCCCGCCGTATTGCGTGGGCACCCTTCTAGTATATATATAACTATACATATAATATACTATATATAATTATGACATCATCCGGTCCGACCACCAAACCAGTAAGGCGCCTGATTCAACGTTCAATCCGGTTCTGAAAAATAACGTTGGTGTAACAGAATAAGATTGAACATATTCCAACTTGTACCATAATCTAAAGATAAATTGATCAAACCTTCAAACAATATGATTATTGAACGACTGAGATTTCAGTTAGTCGAAGTCGAGGATGAAAAGAAAAAAAAAATCATTAGACTTGATTTATGTTCATGTCTAGTGAGCAGCAGCACCTTCTTCTTCGCAGAACTTTGTGTACTCTTTTGGGCCCATTAACGAATCCAGCTCCGACGGGTTGCTTGGCTTCACCTTAATCATCCATCCATCTTCATACGGGCTCTTATTGATCTTTAACATTCAAAAAGTTTACTTATTAGTCAAAATGAACCATACATATCACATTTTTATAAGGTCAAACATGTCGTTTTTCCAATTTGCTAATCAAATTGTTTCTTTTGTCAATATATAAAAGAAGGTCATTTTATCTCTATAGTTTGGTATAAATTTTAATATTTTAGTTAACAAGATTATCCAACATTAAGAAAACTTATATGAATTTGAAGCTGAAAATACCTCGTTTGACTTCAAAAAGTCAAACAACTCTATGTACAAAGAAAAACAAAAAGATGAAGTTTAAGATGAGCAGGAGTTACCAATCCAGGAGTCTCGGTCAACTTCGAGTTCACCTCAACGATCTCTCCAGATATCGGGGAGTTAACATCACTAGTGGCTTTGACACTCTCTACTGCACCAAAGCTGGTGGCTTTGGTCACAGAGCCACCGGCTTCTGGTAAATCCACAAACACCACCTCCCCAAGATGATCCTGCACGTATATTTTTTTTCAAAACTAAGTACAACACTTTTGTGCTACATTACAAGTCCTTGATCATATACAACCTTTTTCACATAGCAAAATCATAACATGATGATAACTTGGCCATCAACACATTTTCTTTGATCTTATACCTTAAAAAGGTATATTTTGTTAATATTATTCTATAAATATATACGTACGTATATACAAATATATATATACTAACTCATCCTAAATTTGTCATGAGCCAAATTATTCTGCATGTTTATACAAACACATCATGATCGCGGTTGATTCAGATAACAATAACAATAATAAAATGAGAGAAAAAGAACCTGAGCATGATCAGTGATACCAATAGTAGCAACAGAACCTTCATGCTTCACCCACTCATGTGAATTTGCATACTTCAATCCATCCAAAACTGCAGCTGGCACACAAATGCATATATTTTGTCCTCTAAATGTTAACCACTTTCACACACACACACACACACACATATATATATATATATGTATGTCTATATATATAAGGGTAGAAGTGTAGAATATATAGTATACCTGAAGAGAAGCATCTGAAAAGAGGTGAGAAATGAGGTCTAGTAGCAGAGGATAGCCTTAGAGCCTTGGCTGTGGAAGAAGCCCAGATTCTAAGAGCCATTTAGTCTGCTAAGTGTGTGTGTGTGTGTGTGTGTGTTAGAGTGTTGAAAAAGAAGTACGTATGATGGAGAGAGGGTGGTAATGCTTTTAGAAGGTTTTTTGTTATCTTTAGATGAATGGTGAGCAATGAAGGCCTCATCCTATGAATTATTTTCATGGACTACTTGCTGTCTATTTCTTTCAGTTTTCCCCTGGATCCCACTGTCTATAATTATTTTATAACTAATATTCAATCTTTCATAATATGTATA
>BJCM01000894.1:0-12845 GCA_018326385.1 Flaveria bidentis | reverse complement strand
GTTAATTGACCAATATATTAAAGATATGCTTTTAAACCAAAATATAACTAATAAATTTTTGTGAGGCTAGGTTTGGACCAATTTTATAAGTGTGTGCACGATATTGTTCGTTTTTAAAGTATTGCCAAAACCAAAACCGAAGTGGGGGTGTTTAAAACAATATATGCGCACATTTTGCATTGTTTCTGTTTGATTATGATGTTTCTTCAATACATAATGGAATCCATTATGTAAATGTATTTTATAAATGAGAAGTAAAAATATGAATATATGAAATTATAGTAAAATCATGAGACATTTTGTAAATTTATTATATATTAATGATATTCGATTCGGTGCGGTTAATGTGGTTAATTTGCACATCAAAACCGAAATCGAACCGCAATGTGCGATTAATCGTTATGCCTTAACCGAACCGTCGGTTAATTGTTCGGTTCGGTTAATGTGGTTAATTCGGTTATGATTCGGTTAAATCGGTTATCTGCTCACCCCTAATTTGTACATATATTTTTTTGCGGCATTTACATATTTTCCCTTGTTAAAGTTAATAATTACATATTTACCCAAGTTAAAAAAATCAATTACATATTTCCCCTTTCTAAAACACACACACACACACATATATATATATATATATATTCATTTTAATGAAATTCTTTATTGAATGATTATTATACTCATATTTTCACTATAGTATTTTACCTTTCACTTAATTAAGACTAACAATTCCATATTTCTTTAAGTTCGAGACTTTTATGTAAATAAAAACAACAAGATTACATATCTTTTAAAACAACATTTCATAACAAAAATAACCGATAATCAAAGTTATATCTCCATATTCAAAACATAATTTCAACAGTTTTAAAATTATAATAATAAAACATGAACATGTAAAAATCATTTTAAAAATAAGGTAAATTAATCATTTAATATGTTATTTTTAATAAAATAGATAAATATGTAATATATACTTTTAATTTTTTTTAACTTAAAACCGTTTTAAAAATTCAAATAATCTGATTTGAGAAATCCATATTTACCTGAAAATGGATTGCAATAGGGCAGTACCAGACAGGGAGACTTGGCCCAATTGATTGGTTAATATTAATGTAATATCGGTCATCAACGTTTTGAGTTTTTATTGGAAACCTTTACTCATGTTTTTTTTAAAGCAAACTTCATACAAAATATTAATATAATAAAAAAAATTTCTATATCGGTATATCCTAAAACTAGCTTTAGTAAAACTCGTATTTATACGGTTTGAATAAATAAAATATTAATATAATAAAAAAATTAATTACAAAATAATATTTTAAGATATGATATGACTGAAATTACGTATGAAAAAAATAACTATAACTAATAAAACAGTGATATCAATTTTAAAAAATTTTGCTTTAAATTTTTTTCCAAAAAATTAATATACATTTTGTTATAAAACAAACCGTATAAAAATTTCATTTTTAAAATTTTCATACTATAACTCCTAAATTAATTATTTTTGGTTTTAAAATTTTGAACTTTTAAAAATAGAAATTTTAAAATATTTTGTATTTTTAAAAAGGTTTTATGTTTTAAAAAAAATATTAATTTATAAAAGTCTTGTTTATTTAGAAATAATATTAATAAATAGACCTCTTTTTTAATTTATTAAATATAAAAGAAAGTTAAATAATATTAATAGTAGTTAAAGTAATTATTTAAGATGAGAAAGCAGGAAAAGTTTAGTGAGAATAATTGTGGTACTGACAAGTGACACCTCAAATTATTTTTTTATTAGAATAGTAATATAAGATAAGATTAAAGTTGAATCAAGAAACACCCTTTCCATCTAAAATCTCTCCTAAACAACCAAGAATCAAGAACATCATGCTCCTAATCTGTAGCGGGGTCATAAATAATACTAGGTTAGTATCTCGTGTATCACACGGGTTGAATAAATAAAATATTGAATAGTTAGTGATGAAAAATTATTAATTATAAAATCATATTTGTGACAAGAACTTTTATAATATTTTGTATTTTTTAAAAAGTTTGATATTTTAGAAAAATTATTTATGTTATATAAAAAGTGTTTCTTTAGATCTTACATTTATAAAAAGACATATTTCTTAATTTATTAAAAATTATTTTAATCTAAAATATAATTAAATAATATAATTGATAGTTAATGTAAAATTTAATATGGGAGAGAAGCGAGAAAAAAAAAAGTTTAAGATGTCTAAAATTTTGACAAGTGACAAATCAAAACTTTTTTTTATTATAATACATTGATTTGAATCACTATATAAATTTAATTAAAATTGTCAAAAAGTATATATGTAGGAATTTTGATAAAAAAGGTAATGCAACGGCAAAGAATGAAACCATTTAAAAAATTACTTCGATAAAATAAACACGTTGCATCAACAATTTTGATTTTATAAAATATTAATAAGCACGTCACAATGGTGTATGATATGATATCACATGCGGCTCAATTTCAAAATTTAGATAATATAAAAACTTTGTCCCGGTATATTCGAATTTTTTATAAAATGATATATAAAAATCATACACGACAACTCTTAAAAGAATGGGTTACATTGTCACCCACCGATTTATGTACATTAGATGTATTTTAATACATCAACTCTTAAAAGAATGGGTTACATTGTCAATAAGCAACTTTTAAAAACTTTAGCCATCCACTCACTTTTGGATGGACCTATGCAAAAAACAACACCAATATTTAAGTATCCATTGGTGGTCTTTTGTATTATTAGTTTATTACCCTAAAAGTAATGTTGTATAATATATATTTTAACATAAAGGTGTACATAATATCTTTTGTATACTTAAATGGGTACAATTTAAAATATATAATAATTGTGTCATACCAATTGTGCTTATAAAGTGTATGTAGTATACTAGTATGTCATGATATATTTAGCTGTATGACTCATGTGCGTTCCCATTTGTAGATTGTACCATGTGGAAGTCCTGGCAGACCATCGGTTTGCTTTTTCTAGCTTATTAAATAAATTTGTACGGTATTTTCAAAATACATACACGAAAAATTAAAACAACCAGAATAATTACAAACCGGGTTTTTTAAAAACAATATTTTTACAAAAATATTAAAAAAAATATTTAAAAATAAAGCTATTTACATAAGAGAGTTAAGAAATGGTATAATTGTTTTATTTCTTAAACTATTACGCATATATAAATTTAATTATATTTTACATTAAAATATTATATTGTAACTATTCATGTTCATTTTACATATATATTTTACATTAAAATTTAATCTTTTTATTTAATAAGTTTTTAGTATATCTATCTATCTATAAAAAACCAAACTAAGAGTGAAACAATCGTAAACCTCATTATACTTACTTTCATATTTTTTTATATTAATAACATTGAATACTAATATTATTACTCATACCATTTTAAATTAAAAAATGTATAGTTTAATGAATTAAAAACCTATTTTTTATTAAAAATATACTTTTAAAAAACAAAATTATAAAAAACAACATACAACGAAATTAAAAAAAGCATTTATTTTAAAACAATATATTTAAAAATCAAATTTTTTTATAAAAACAAAAGTTTAAGAAAAGTACATTATTGTTTATTTACTTAAAATAGTTATTTATACGTAATTATAATCATATTTTATTTTCAAGAATGATTTATAATACATAAGTTTTTATTAATAATTATTTAATATTTTATTTATTTAATTCGTGTATTACACGAATACTAACCTAGTAAATTAATAACACACCCTTCTCTTATTATGAGGATATGTTTTATACCCATACACACTTTTTATTCTAGCGTACATAACAATTTGGGTGTAACAAACATTCATTTGTAACGTGCTACTAACATAGGTACCTTAGTCATCAATAATGCGCGATACACATTGGCTTGTGGTTTACCAAGTGTCCATTGCACAAAATGTTAGTCTCAAGGCAATACATCCCTGCAACATTATGCGTATGCCATTCTGTTATGGCCATGCATTTTTAAAGCTTATGTTTCAAACGTATGTATGACTTTGACATATGTTTTGATGCATAAGCTCTAGAGAAAAAATATAGCTAAACAAACCTGATTTCTAGATACAAACAAGTAGTCTGACTTTCGAACTTAGTAGAGAACTATGCAATTCTCAAGCATGAATCGTGGGAAAAAAGACATGTTTCAAAGCCTATTCTATATAAAGAAAGGTGTTATCCAAACTAAGCTTATTACTTGAATAATTACTGTCTAAAATACACGTATTGAAGCATCGTGTTGGGATGTTTTGACATCATACACCTTTTTAGTATTAGAAACATATGACTACATGCAACGCCTTAAGATAAAAACAAGACATGTTGCTTTAAGTTAAACAAGTAGTTACTATCAAACCCAAAGGAACACACATTAAACTTCAAAGGGTTCGAAACTCAAAAGACACAAACCCAAGGGACCATAAATGAAACTCCCACCAAAACATGATATTCCACGATACCACATAGAGCCCCTCACAGATTCAACCCCAATACGAATCGCTGACGTGTACGGCCCAGATCTCACTTGCGTTTACAGCTTAGATCTGATAGGACGACTGACTCCACCCCCCGCTTTTCGTTTCTTTTAATTTCATACTCCCTCTGCTAATCGATCCACTACCCCCATTCGATCTTCATCATCATCATCATCGTTATTATTATTATTATTAGTATTATTATTTGATTTGATTTGAATTTCACATTGATCCGAAACACATCAAATCATCATACGGATTTCAACATTCAAATCTCAAATCTCAAATCCCCCGATTAATTCTACAATCGCGTCACATTTAGGGCTACAAAAGGTTCTCAAACCCTAGCATTCAAATTTCTCACGTATTCTCCGTATCTTCCAAACCCTAAGCCTTCCGTTATTCATTCGACGTTCTACACACGTGTTTCGATCGAATCTATCGGTATTAAAAGGATAATAATTAATGGGAAAAGATTTAATGGTATCTGTAGATGTTGATGTAGAGGAGGGTGAGATTTCCGATTCGGCTTCTGTTGAGGAGATCAGTGCAGAGGCGTTTTCCGGTAAGTCTCCGGCGAATCGGGCGGAGGTGGTTGTTGTTGGTGGTGTTAAGAATTCGTTGGTTGAAGATTCGAAGCAGCAGCAGCAGTCGCAACAGCTGTGGACGATGCAGGATCTGGTGAAGTACCAGAAGAAGTATCAGATGTCTAGGAATTATGCACCTGGGTTGTATAACTTTGCCTGGGCTCAGGCTGTGCAAAACAAACCACTTGATGATTATTTAACGAGTATGAATGCAAGTGCTGCGATCGATAAACAATCGAAGGGGTTGAGTGATGATGGTAGGGATGATATTGGGGTGAAGGTGGAAGGTGGTGTGGAGAGTGATAAGATTATTGTGGATATTAGCGGTGATGATGTTGATAGTGAGAAGGAGGAAGGGGAACTGGAGGAAGGTGAGATTGATTTGGATGTTAATGCAGGTAAGCAAGGAGAAGAGGGGAATGTTGAGAAGTGGATTAATGTGATTCGGATTGGGTTGGAGGGTATAACTGTGAATGATGCAAATAAGTAAGTGTTGAGAATACTTATTATTAATCAAACTAAATAATAACTAATTTGATTGTTGAATGTCTGGTGGAAGTTTAATTGATTGATTCAAGTTGATGTTTTGCTTGTAGATCATTTAGTGGAGTCTGTTCTAGACTCGAGGATATGCTGGACAGTTTGTCGACATTGCTTTCTGAAAATTCTGTCTTGAACAAAGATGATTTGGTTAAGCTGGCATTTTCTGCTATTCAACAAGTGAATTCAGTAAGATAGCATTAAAGAATTGTTTCATTAGTTAGATTAATAAGTAATTACCCTTTATAACTGTAGTTTCTTGTTCAAAATACGTTGTAGTCTGTATGGTTGTTTCAAATTATAGACAAGTAGCTCAGAAGTCTTTGATTGCAGGTATTTTGTTCAATGGATCAAAATCAAAAGGAACAGAGTAGGCAAATTATATCAAGGTGTTTTATCTTTTTTTTTGTTGAGAACTTAAGGTTTCTAAAGTTTTGGTCTTTTGTTGCTGTATGACTTAGTTATCATACCCTCTGTTATGATCTTTTTACAGGATGCTGACTAATGTGAAAAGCCATATGTCTGCTATCTTCTCCTCTGAACAATTGAAAGAGGTGCGGTTTAATGCACGATCACTTGACTTTGAGTATCTTGTAGTGACATGGCAATGATTTTTTTCATGGTCTAACAGGTAGAAAACATGTTTCTGTCTTGCAACTCGAATGATGTTAGTTCAAGTATCGAGGACAATGGTAAGGAAGGAGATATACTGAATTATGTTAATCAGAAAGTGGCTTCTTTAAGTGAGGAACCAATCTTAGATGCAATGTTAACAGGAACTTCAGATCAAAACCCTGAACAATCTGAAACATTGAAAATACAAACATCTATTTCCAAGAACAGAATACTGCTTCCACTTCTTGATCTTCACAAGGATCATGATGTTGATAGTCTTCCATCACCAACACGTGAAACCATAAATCCTTTACCTTTGGGCAAAGCATTATTTGGTGGTGATGCAGAAATAAGACCAGAATGGCCAACGCCTACCCCACGTGCAGTACTGCAACGTTATGAAACGGATGCTCTAAAGGCTGTGTCTACTTATCAACAGAAATTTAGTCGAAGTTCATTTTTGTCAAATGATCTTCCAAGCCCAACCCCTTCTGAAGAAAGTGGTGAAACTGGTGGTGATTGTGGTGGAGAAGTTTCTAGTTTCTCAAATGTTGTAGCTTCAACTACTATAGAAAAGAGAGACATTTTTAGTGTTCCAGAAAGATCTAATGTTCAACTACTTGCAAGTGCCAGGAATGCTGCTCCTGTGTATTCCACATCTAGTTCTGTGACTAGGGTTTCAAATAAAACGAGGGACCCTAGGCTTCGGTTAGTCAATCCTGAAAGCGCATTGGATACAAACAAAGGGACCTTACTGTTCTCTGGTAAACAAACTACAATTGAACCACTTGATTCAAGGAAACAGAAGACATTTGATGAGTCTGTTTCGGTAGATGGTCCTGCACCAAAAAGGCTAAAAAACGATTATTCGGATTCTGTTAATCCTAGGAATATTGTGGGTTTCTCACAAACTAGAGGTTTTGATAATGCTGTAACCTCTGCTTTGCCTACTACTAGTGGTGGGAGTGTGCACATCCCTGTTACAGGTGTCAATCCCACCTCGGCATCTTTGCAATCTATTTTGAAAGATATTGCAGTGAATCCTACACAGTGGATGAATTTAATCAGTATGGAACAACAGAGATCAGTTGATCCTGCAAATCATGTGACACAATCTCCAAGCCAAAGTTCTTTTATGGGCTCCATGCCAATGACTACAGTTGCCTCTCAACCTTTGGTGGTTGGGAAAAGATCAACAGCTGATGTGCAAGTATCTCAGACATCTTCAATGGTTAGCATTGTCCCATGCTATCTTTTTTATTAATTTTTAAAATTAGAATTCCTATAATTGTACTTTCTCATGTTATGGTCGTTTTGCTATTTACATGCTCTTTTGGCCCTGCTTTCTGTTAAAAATTGATTTAGACTATTCACATATGGTCCTCGGAAATCTTTTGCTGTTTGTGTAGTATGCACATATGTTCCTTGTTCTTATGTTCCCAATTGAGTTTATTATACCTAGCACATGTTTCTTATTCATCTTCCTATTTTTGATGTTTTGCAGGATGACATTGGGAAAATAAAAATGAAACCACGTGATCCTCGTCGTGCTCTGCACAATAAGTCACTACAAAAACAAAAACCAGAACCAGTCACAAAGCTATCAAGTGTTGAGGCTACCAAGGGAAATCTAAAGCAAGCAGATCCAAGAGTATCATCTCAACCTGTTTTAACACCAGATATCACCCATCAGTTCACTAAGAATTTGAAAAATATTGCTGATATTGTGTCTACAACCGTGGGTGCATCTGTTCAGATGCCTTCATCACAACCACCACAAGTCCATCCAAGTTTTGTAAATATGAACGGGCTACCTTCACAGTCAGGCCGCCTTCAGAACGGGGCTGGGTCTGCATCTGAAGAAGTTGCTTCAGGCCTGGGCCCATCTCAATCACATAATACATGGGGAGACGTTGAGCAATTCTTTGGAAGGTTTGATGATCAGCAACGGGCTGCTATTCAGAGGGAAAGGTCAAAAAGAATGGAAGAACAGAAAAAGATGTTTGCTGATCGTAAATTATGCCTTGTGTTGGATCTTGATCACACCCTTCTCAATTCAGCTAAGGTAGTGATTCTCTTCTTATTTTCTCAAATTATTTTATAAGAATTCTGTAATTCTGAATTTATTCGGCATGTCAATTCTACCAGTTTTCTGAAGTCGAACCTGTGCATGATGAGATGTTGAGAAAGAAAGAAGAACAAGACCGTGACAAGCCATATAGGCATCTCTTTAGATTTTCTCACATGGGTATGTGGACCAAGCTTCGGCCTGGGATCTGGAACTTTTTAGAGAAGGTAAAGGTCATATTTAATAATTTATTTTGGTAACTTGATTCATAACCTATTTGTGTTTAAACCTTTAATTCAAAACTTTTTCTTACAACTCAGGCTAGTAAGCTTTATGAGCTTCATCTTTACACCATGGGAAACAAACTTTATGCTACAGAAATGGCTAAAGTTCTTGATCCAAAAGGAGTTTTATTTAACGGGAGGGTTATCTCGAAGGGTGATGATGGTGATAGTGTTGATGGAGATCCCAAAAGCAAGGATCTGGAAGGGGTATTGGGTATGGAGTCAGCTGTTGTAATTATAGATGATTCTATAAGAGTCTGGCCTCATAACAAACATAACTTGATAGTTGTAGAAAGGTATACTGTGCATATCTCCTTGTTTTAAAACATAGTCGGCTGACTATATTCTTTTCTAATAGATAGATATGTGTTGCAGATATATTTATTTCCCATGTAGTAGGCGGCAATTTGGTCTTCCGGGTCCTTCACTTCTTGAGATTGATCATGACGAGAGACCAGAAGACGGGACTTTGGCATCTTCACTGGCGGTAAAACCTCTAATCTAGTTTTCTTTAAATTTATCCTATTTTGTCTTGCTTTATAATCACCTACTTGTTGATTGAAATTTAGGTCATCGAGAAAATACATCAACTTTTTTTCATGGAAAAATCTTTAGATGAAGCCGATGTTAGAAATATACTAGCATCAGAGCAGAGGAAGATTTTAGGTGGGTGCCGAATAGTATTTAGCAGGGTGTTCCCTGTTGGTGAAGCTAGTCCCCATTTACATCCGTTATGGCAGACCGCAGAACAATTTGGTGCTGTTTGCACGACTCAAATCGATGAACATGTCACCCATGTGGTTGCTAATTCTCTTGGCACTGATAAGGTACTTTGTTAATATACTTGTTTACATAGTTGTTAAAGGCGCAAGGCACACTCAAGGTGCAAAGGATGTGCCTTGGGCATATGAGCAAGGCCCTTAAAAAGGGAGATGCATGGTATAAAAGTGCCATTTTAGGGATTTTAGACATGCTTGGGCTAGTTTAGGCTGTTTTAGGTTGATTTCAGGTTTGGTTAGGGCTAGTGTAATTGTTTTAGACTTGTTCAAACGTTTACCGGAACTTGGCCTAGAATGCGTCTAAGTCTAATAACCTGAAAATGGAGATTTTGAAGCTAGGTGACAAACTGACAATGCTGCACCTGAGGGCCTAGGCATGCGCCTTGTGGCTTTTGAAAATAGAAGTTTTTAAATGATTTCATCACTCAAAATATTGTAATGGTCATGAGAAGAACCTTGAATTGTCTACTTTCATTTCAGGTTAATTGGGCACTTGCTACTGGTAGACCTGTGGTGCATCCCGGCTGGTATGAACATCTTTTTCTTTCTTTATCTAAAAGAATTTTACAATTTGAAATAAATCACACATGTCTAAACCAAAACAGGGTGGAGGCATCAGCATTGCTTTACCGGAGAGCCAACGAACATGATTTTGCCGTCAAACCTTGAACATCTCCTTTTCTATTACTGGAAATGATTTTGGTCCTTAAACTTGTAAAAAAGGTGACCACCCCTTAAAATATTAGGCGAGGAAACCCACCGCCAAAACCACCACCATCACAACCCCCAGCTGATTACAGTTACAGTTACCCATTCTCACCCGCTCTCGTGCTGCTGACTAACATTCCATTCAACACACAACTAATTGTTTCAAGTAAAAAAAGATGTCTGATTGGCTGATTTGAAAAGGTGGGGTGACTGAAAAAACAGAGGGGGAAAGGAATGTGGATGAAGTTGGTGGTGTGGTGAATTGGCGATAGCTGCAAACTTGAAGATATACCCAAACTGGAAGTGTTTGGGAAACCCTGCTATCAAAAATATTTAAAGGTTACAACTAATAAAATTGAAATGCATAATGTCAAATTTAAGGAATACTAATGGTATAATAATAATAATTGTGGAAATGGTTTTGATTAAATATGAAGGAAAAAACAATCCATACTAAAAAGCATTCTTAAGAAGACCGGTTTTACTTATGTTAATTATTCATTAACTAGACATTAATCCAGATGTTTTAATAAACTATATGGTCTTCTTAACAAACACAAAACCACCTCTCTGCAAGTTGTCATAAATTCGTTGTCTGTCGTGTGGCGTCCTTGAATCCAGTCATTCCGTCTCGTGTATAGATTGAGCTCATAAATAGTAGTTCAACACCCTCAGTGGGCTACCTCGGAGTGCAAGCACTTTCTGGTGTATGTCTTCCAAACTGTTTAGGCACGTTAAAAGAAATTTGAGTGATAATAACCCACAAGTTTAATCACGTTTTTGAGTTCAAACGTATTACATATATATTTTCTATTCCTTCTCATCTAGCATAATTTCATTAAAATTAAATTTTCACTAAACTGGTCTTCACTAACTTTGATAGTAATTTATTAATTTATTAAATTTTCACACGCTCATAATTTTTTTTGGAAGCTATTTTTACAGCATGAGCAAATTTTTTTAAAATGATAAAAGAACAAATAATTTAATTCTACTATTAGTTTCATGTTTATTATGATAGTTAAATCCTTAAATCTTATGAGACCATTCACATGTGTGAAGACTTAGATACTTTTGTGTTGCAAGCTTTGAGCAACAAGGCTTCCACATTCAACCTGCTTTCCAACCCAATATACCTTGAAAATATGATTAATCATCGAGATGGGAGAACCAAAATTTAACTAAATACGCACCACAATAAGAAATCGACACTCTCATCTTCTCACACTTAATTGGATTAATTCTTATGTGTATCCATTGTCCACATTCCTAAATCAGTAAAGCCCATCAAAGTTTAAGTTGAAACAAGGAGCCTTAAGCCCTTATGTACATTCTTTTGATATAGATTGAGTATGAAACCCACAATCCTTTTCTTAAATGTCAACTGGACATCTCTATCCCCTTTGAATCATCAATACGGGAAAGAAAGTCTTTGGTTATTTGTATACTCATTTGTGTTACTAAGACATCCTTCTTCCTCTCTGTCTCTATATATACGTGTGTATATAGAGAGGGATAAAGAAGGTAAGGCTGTCCCAATAACCAATCGGTGTACCTATAATACGTCTTTATAGGAAAACTTTTGAAACAAGCCATGAATCAACTTTCGGTACTATATCCATCTTCTTGGAGACATGCGAGTATGAGCTAGCGTTTGTCGTTGAACTAGAGTCAAGCCTAGGTTACCAATGTCATCTCCGTAGAAGCCAAGCTTTGATTATAATTTATGAGGAAAGAACATGGTCCAAGAAACACATAATAGCAATAGGTAGCCAATCTGAAAGAACCAGGACGATAAGAACACATGAATATCATTAATTTAATCAAGCTAATCAGGCTACAAACATAACTGAACCAAAAATATTTTATGGAGTTCAATATCGTAACATGCTTATAACTCAATTACAGTTACAATCAAATATCCATTCATGATAGTCAAATTAGAGATGAGACTTGTTCCTCATGTATAACCACTAACTTTGAGTACGACCCCTACAATTCCATACTACATGTGCCCACAGATCTAAAATTATCTTTCAAACATCAGATCTTTAGTGTCTACCCATCAAAGTATGTAGACAAGCGGCTTCCGTCAGCTATGGTTCACCTCAACCTGGTTGAGTGAGTGTCAAACACCACCTTTGTTAAAATGCCTAGAGCTGGTGCGCATGAGTTGATCGAGAGACATAAGCTACCGAATACATAATCAACTCTTGTAAGAACTTAGACCTGGGGAGTAAATATGTTATTTTTAACTTAGGATAGAGATCTTACAATTCACTCTAAGCGTTGCAATGGAATTGAAATTCAACGGCCCTCTTGATGATTGAACCATCGATATTATGTGTGTGTTCTATTTTATTATAAGTTCATGTATAGACATGTGGTTATTGCGATTTGCGAGTGAACCATTCCCTAACATGAACAAACAGAGGAAAAAGACAATAATAGTAACATGAAGTTAGAATGCTTGTTTTGAAAGTTAATAGTGTTAAAGTCGGAAAACTAAGCAGAAAACAATACCCCATGACACTACTAAACTTTTAGTTTTTAACTTGTAAGAAATATACCAACTTTCTTGTTAATTAATTAATTCTCCATCTCCAATATATATATATATATATATATATATATATATATATATATTAGGTTAGAACCCCGTGTATTACACGTGTTTAATAAATAAAATATTAAATAATTAGTAATAAAAATGTAATAATTATAAAACTA
>BJCM01000893.1:0-11075 GCA_018326385.1 Flaveria bidentis | reverse complement strand
TCTTAGGATTCGGTGATTCACAATTTTACTATCCCATATGTGCTTTACAACAATTTGATATTATGTGGAATCAATCCTATGTGAATGCATATTTTTTTATAGTTCATGATTCATACTACATGCTTGATTTGCATTATATTTCTTTCATGGTAAATAGTAGTGTTGATAATTAAAACAAACCCCTAAAATCATTTGTCTATGTTTTTATAACAAGTCCACATTCGAACTCTCCCAAATTCTCTAAAATTCAAGGTTGCACAAAAACTAATCACCAAATAGAAAATCACTATGTCTAACATACACATATTATAAATTGTGATAAACTAATAAACACAAAAATAGAGCTTGAACACAATCTAGGGTTTGAATTACCCAAATAAATTAACTAGCAAATAACGAGAATGAAAACATCTCAATAACTTAAACAAAATCTAGACTATGAATCTTTATTTATAGACAAATAAATAAAGAAACAACTTTTAAAAAACTAATCTTGAAACAATGAAACTTGAAAGCTTGAATAGTTGAATGAATTGGGGCTTTGTAGTTGGTATCTTATAGCCGCTCGCCGGAGTACTAGCCCCCGCTCACCGGAGTTGATGGCAGCAAGTGGTAGGGGCTGTGCAATTGAGCAATCGCCGATTGAGGGAGGGGAGCTGTTTGAATAGATTCCAGATTGTAATGGTCGAATGGGATGAGTGTTTGGGGTTAGGGTTTTTATGTATATAAAGGGTAAAAATGTAATTTTATAAATTAATAAGTAGTGAATAAAAAAAGGGTCCAAGGATCGAACCCATGACATGTTCTCCATCACCACGCGGGATCAACCAGTGAACCAACACCAGGATTAAGTTATTTTTTGAACCTAAAAATATTAATCGGTTCACCATCTGAAAAACTATGAGTTCACTTAGAATTTCGATACTATACGGTACACTACCCACTCAAAAATCAATGGGGTCACTTGACCCCATAGTCTATAGTGTAGTTCCGCCCCTGGTGTTGAAGAGATAAATTAGAATAAGAATCTTATCTTTATATAATGATATCAAAAAAATTACGACATTCCACAATAGAAACAAATGAAGGTAAAACAACTGAATATAAAAATAAAGAAAAAATATCAACTAATGAACAAAATTCATAAAATCTATAAAAGTATGTAATGATGATACGTAACTAAGACAATGAATAATTAAAGTTTAAACCTAATTGTTCATAAAGATATAAATACTTTTTTATGTAATGATATTTAAAGTTATAAAGAATGAGTAAAAGTTATAGCAATAAAATGTTGCTAAAAAATAAATATTATCGAAAATATGAATAATGTCTTGAATTTTAAATTAATTAAGAGAAAATTATTATTTCAAAAGAAAATATGACAAAATTTTTATTTTAATAAAACGAAATTTGTTAACGGTAATATTAAAATTAAGAACTTATTTTATTATTTTTTAACATAAATAACAATTTCTTATAGAAAAAATCAAACAAATTAAAATTAATAATTATTAATATATAATATTTATTGTAATTGATTGAGTTAATAGTTTTCAAATTCATAGTAACTCAAAATTAAAGGATGTAACATATGAGAATGCACATGTGACGTTTAGGTGAAAATGCTAAAAAGGCGTAATGTGCACCCATAATTAATATTTTATTATAGGTTATAGATTTTTTTGAGTTTTCATAGATTTTTTATTTGCCCAAAGGAATTACTAATAGAGGTTAGATACGTGGCTCGTTGTCAGTGGCTAAAGCGCATGCTTTCACTTCCATCTATACGGGGGAGGAGGGCTGTTTTAGTCTAAAATTTTCTATAACCTATCTTTTTAGTTTTTATTTGTTATATTTCTTTTTTATTTTTTGAGATTTTTTGTTTTGTTTCCGTCACGCATCGCAAATGGTAAAAGGAGGGGCTATTTTAGTCTAGTTTTTCTGTAACTTTTTCTAACTCTTTCTTTGTTGTTTATTTTGAGATTTTTTTGTTTTTTTTCCTGGTAAATCTAGTAATAACAAATCCGAGAGATGTAGTTAAAATGATAAAATTTATATATGTAGTTGTTAAGTTGATTAAAAGATCAAACAACCAAGTTACTTTTAATAAATAAATTAATGGATTTATGAAATGAATTTTTAATACATGCTAAATGATTAAGAAACTAACTCTTATTAAGTGGAACCTCCTAATGGTTCAGCACAAGGTTGTCAAACAATCCCTAAGTATAAAACAGGTCTTTTAATAAATAAACTAATGGATATATGTAGTTAAAACTATTAGAAGCCACAACTTCCAGGTATGCATCAATATATAACATGTATATATTAAGTCATATCGTAACCTAAAAACTATAAGAGTGCTAAAGAAATGTGGGTATCATACTCATCGTTAAACAAGTAAATTGTTAAAGAAAAGTATCACGATTTGTTTTTATTAAAGGTTTAATTAATTCTCGACTAGTTTTATGTTTTGTATGCAATTTAAGGATGAAACAGGTCTTTAGTAGTTTACTAGTTCTGTATGATTTTGTTTTGTTGTTTAATGGTTGTGATCAAGTTTTTGCGTCGGTACTTAGGGGTTGTTTGACAACCTTGTACTGAACCATTAGGAGATCCGACTTAATAAGAGCTAGTTTCTTAATCATTAAGCATGTTTTTAAAATTACTCACTAAGAGTCTGTATGAATCATTAAGATATGTTTTTTTAGTAAACTAAACACACTATACATCTGATTGATTTAAATATAAATTCTTAGTAAAATCAATAAAAACTACCAAACCTTTTATGGGCTTGATGGTGGTGTCGAGTCGATGAAAAGTAACATATTTTCTTTTATTGAATGTATTTAAATAAGTATTACCTCTATATATTTCATATCGAAAGAACACAATGGATAAACAATAAATTAGAAAAATAGGAGTCTTGGTGGGTGTAGATTGGAACATGTCGTGGGAACAATAACGTAAGAGAGTGGTGTTGGTGTCCTTTGGATGTTATTTAACAATTGCCAATTGGCGAAATTGCGTTCTCTCGCGAAACATTGTTTCTTATTTTACCAAATAACTCCCTTGTGGTTTTGTGTTTTTCATACTCAAACCATTTATTGGCATTGCGTTACACATATGCTATTAACAAACTGAAGGTGTTTCAGAAAATTAGTTAATTACTTATACAAAAGTGTAAACAAGGTGTTGCCTATGCGGCACCTTGTTGAGGCACTTGTTTAAATTACGTATTTTCATCCTGTATTTTTATACAAGAGAGTATTTATAAATCTGTTTGACTATTTCATACATTTATGTAGATCATGACCGGGTTTGTTATAAAACTTGTGATTAAAGAAGAAAAAGAAACAAGTTTCTATATTAAGAAATATGTTAAGAATATAAACGAATTGTTATATTTTATGGTTTAATAAAATTTAAATAACATAGAATTAACTTAATATTTGCTTGTGTTATTTTAACATTACTGTGTTTGAAAAGCACAAATAAAAATACATGAATGAAGCTATACAAATTAATAAAAATACAATTCAACAAAAGACGATTGTAATTCAGAACAATTCCATAGCCGTTAATAGAATAGTTATATTTAAATAAAAATATTTCAAAATCACAAATTTAATGAACAATTTTGTATTAAAAATTTTATTCCTTTGAGTTGGATGTATAGCACAAAAGGATGATTCTTGCTTTAAGTTATGAGTGTCACTAGAAATATTTTTAGTGTCAAGATTTTACTTTCAGTTGCCGTATAATTAAATATATTAAGTTTTTTCAGTACTCTTAAGTTAAAACCCATCAACAAGTATAACTATATTTTGTAATGCCTAACCGCATATTTTTATTCAAATCACGCAAACAAGCACACACAAACACCACTTGAAACACACACTCACTTACATACACCATCTAACACCACGTATCACCTTCAAAAATCTTTTAAAATAACAATAAACTAATATCCTGGTTAGAATGAGTTGAAATCACTGTTTAAGAGCATTTATAGTAGAATCCTTAAACTTATGTGAGTATGTATTCTATATTATAGGGAATATTATAAGTGAAAGATAAAGAAAATGTTACTATTTATCAGTATATTAGAGGAATCATTGTTTAATCACTATAAATTTTTGAATATTTTGAAAAATGATTGTGAGTGAATGAGAGATAAAAAATAATGATAAATGTATAAAAAGTATTATTTGATTAAAAAACATACAGAAAAATTAATTGTTTTAATGTAAATATATAAATAAAGATTGAAAACCTACTGTGAACGTTTCTAGCACATCCAAAACAACTTCTATTCAAAGTATTACAAAAAGACTTAACACCTACATACAACTTAAAGATTGAAAAATTAAGCAAACATCAACCTTTAAACAACCTCTAAACCTTCTAAAACATCATAAGCTTGGATCTCCAATATCATAAACCCCACATTCTATGCTATAAGGCTATAAGTACCAACAAACAACAAACAATAAACAAAGGGGGCAAATCAGCAACACACAAAACATGTGGGGAGCAAAAACACACCCAAAACTAGAAACATTTTCAGAAACCCCTTTTCGTATCTGCTCCGTGGACTTTTTACAGATCCTCTGAATACAGACACCAACACAACACACAATCCCCAAAAAGCATCTCGCCGGAGATTCTCACCGCCGGCGACTCCAACACCCACCTGAAATGCCCCCAAACTCCGATCACTCACACCACCTTCACTAACACCTTCAATCATGGACCACAACAAGACCTTATCGTTGTCGGTGCCCTCCACACGCCCCTCCATCACCCTTCCGCCGCCTTCCGCCGTCGAATCCCTCTTCTCCGGCGCCGGCGCCGGCGGTACGGACGCAAGTCCCGGCCCGATGACGTTAGTATCCAACTTCTTCTCCGAGAACGACCCCGATTCCGACTGCCGCTCGTTCTCTCAGCTTTTGTCTGGGGGTATGTCGTCTCCGGCGGAGATTCGCGGCGGCGGTGGTGGCGGTAGCGTTGACTTTCAGTTTGTGAGGCCGGCGAGTTTGGTGGTGAGTCAACCGTCGGTGTTTACGATTCCGCCGGGGATGAGTCCGGCGAGTTTGCTTGATTCGCCGGGGTTTTTTGCTCAATCTCAGGTTGTGTAGTCTTCTGCAATTGATAAACTGATGATTATTATGATTATTATTATTATTATTATTGTTATGTGATTGTGGTTATTGATGTTCATTTATGATGATGAATTGATGATGATGATGAGTGTTGAATATGAATAGAGTAGGTAAGTTGTTACTTTGGCATTAATGAGCTGCTCATGTGGAGTTGTGGATGGTTGATGTGTTGGGCTATATATGGTAAATGAGCTCATGATGTGTGTGATGTTTTTGAATTTTGTATAACAAAGGTCAATTATCGAGAGATGTTCGTTACTTCGTTATATAGTATGTATTAAGTGGTGAAAACGTAGTCACTTGTAACTGTTGTGTGATACATGAGACGGTTATGTAAACTGCTGATGTTTGTTGACTTCCGGCACTTGTGTTGTAATCATACTACATGGAATGTTGGTAACATTAATGTGGAAATGAGCATTTTGAATCTGCCTTATGCTAAGTAGAGAAACATAAGAACCGCATAATCACTTGCATGTAGTGGTGGCGTGATATAGTGTGAGAGACAATGAGGCAGTTATGCGGTTACCTAACAGCCTTATGCATCACAGTTAAACAATAGATACAAATGTGGTTAATGTTATTTTCGTAGTTCTCTACTTAAAATTTGTTATATATTAAACGGTCCTTTATATATATGTACTTTCTTTTTAAGAAAATAAATCTTGGACATTGGTTTTACCCCTTTTGATTTTCTAGGATTGGCAATCTAAATTTTTCTATTTTTCTATTTATAGGTGAAGTTAGGTATGGTCCATATGCATGTATAATGAAAAGTAAATCTTGATAGTTACTAGTGTCCCTTTCGTTTGTTATAACTTTTTCAAAAAATATGCATCTATACAGTTAACTATGCACATCTTTTTCAGTCATATAAACAAGATCTCTTTCAAAATGACCAGTTGTGAAAACTGATTTTCAAAATGCGTACTACCCAGTAGATCAAAATGTAATGGTGTTCTGTTGTTTGATATACACATATATCTTGCATGTTCATATGAATAATATATGAATCTGAAACAGCGGTCTCAAAGGTTACATTTTTATGATTTTTGAAGTATCGTGTGTTATAGAAACTCACTTCTAGTTTTGTAAACAGGGCTCCGTTGGAATATCTCACCAACAAGCATTAGCTCAGGTCACAAGACAGCCCGCACAAGTGCATACGCAATTACCACAAATTCATTCTTTCAATTCTAAAGCGACAACATACCAACGACCTCCACCTGCTATCACAGACCATAATACTACACATGAAATGTCTAATTTACCCCATATAGCAGTTGATAAGCCTGCGGATGATGGCTACAACTGGAGGAAATACGGGCAAAAACAGGTAAAGGGTAGTGAATACCCTCGAAGTTATTATAAATGCACTCATCCTAACTGTCCGGTGAAAAAGCAAGTTGAACGGTCTGTAGAGGGTTTAGTGACTGAGATTATTTACAAAGGCCAGCATAACCACCAGCCGCCTCAATCCAAGCGTGGAAAAGATACTGGTAATTTAAGCCAATATGAACAAGGGTCTGAGGGGCAAACAAGTAATTTTAGCCATTCAAGAGACGGGAGGTCAATGCATTCATTGACCTTGAACGATCGAGAATCTAGTCAAGCTGCATATGAACATTCGGGAACGAGTGACAGTGATGAAGTTGGTGATGATGTAAGTAGAGTAGATGAAAGACATGAAGACGAACCTCAAGCGAAAAGGAGGTATTATAGAATTCCGCTACAAGTAACAGTGACAATTTTTGTTGTGCTGTTGTAGGCGTAGTGACAATTTTTGTTGAACAGGTAACTGTTGTTATACTAAGTTGTATGTTTGGCATATGATGTGTAGGAATACAGAGGTGAGGGGTTCAGACCAAGTTTCATCTCACCGCGCAGAACCTCGGATTATAGTTCAAACAACAAGTGAAGTTGATCTTCTTGATGACGGTTATAGATGGCGCAAGTATGGACAAAAAGTTGTCAAAGGAAATCCTCATCCAAGGTTAGTTTTTTTTTATCTTAACTGATTGCTTTTTATATCTAAAAAATATACATAGATGTGGCCCGGTAAGGTTGTTGTCATTTGACCTGAAGATCACGGATTCAGGTCGTGAAAACAACCTCATGTTAAAGTTGAGGGTAATGATGCATATATCAAGCTCAAGTGGCCCGAAACCCAAGAGCTATGTGCACTGGGTTTGCCCTTTTGATTGTTTTTTGTAATTAGTTATATATTATAAAATATCTTTTTATGTTATATGCAGGAGTTACTACAAGTGCACCCACCAAGGGTGCAACGTCCGTAAGCACGTCGAGAGAGCTGCAAGTGACCCAAAAGCCGTGATAACTACATACGAGGGTAAACACACACATGACGTGCCAGCAGCTAAAAACAGCAGCCATAACATAGCCGCCTCTACCGCTACTCAACTTCAGCCACCGAACCATGCACCTACAGGAGCACATTCCCTAATCCGAAGACCTGAATATCCAAACCGTCAACAACCACCACCATCTTCAACCTCCACACTTATACAATTCAAAGAAGAACAAATAACATAGTGAACTCAGGTTCGTTACGAATGTGAAGTCGGTCTTTTGATCAAAGTTTGTTGTTATAGTTTTTGTTCGGTTAAATCATATCACACGACAGTGAAAATTGTAGAAGTTAGTTTAAAGTTTATATCATATACAGTACCAGAAATAACTACCATATGTTGTAAATCATACAAAAACTGGTGTGTCCCATAACCAGTTGGCTAGTGTTCTTTTCAAAGTTCTGTTCTATCCGCTATAACTTTATAAGATTTTTGTACCAATGTTGTGTTGTACCATGAATTTGAAAAGTTGTTACAAGGAAGGTTCTTTTGGCAGAATCTAGTTGTTGAGTTGTGGAATTTCTGTGTATGATTTGTTATTATTTCTTTTTCATTGAGAATTTTTTAGATTACAAATGAGATGTTATATTTATAGACTAGGTTATAGTATTGTGTATTACACGAGGAGGACTGTATGATAGAAATTAATAATTTTATAATGCGTATACAATAAAAATATTTGAACTACATACAAAAAAAAAGAATTAATAAGTTCTCAGTTAAATTAAATTCATGTTTAACTAACTCGTGTTTTGTGTAGGAAACACAAATAGGCAAAAGTTTTGTTATACACACAACTATATTGTAATTTTAACATATGATACATAGCTGTAAAAACCATCACTAATTTATGTTCTGACAAAACATGACCATTAAATTAATACATCATAAGTTTAAAAACATTCCTCGTATTTCTAAAATCAACTTTGTTTGAAATAAAATTTGCATTAGATCATTTAGATCAAAAAAAAGTTATAAACAAAACTGTTTATTTTTATTTTTGTTTAAGTTAACAAATAAATGCGATCTAAGAATACTCTAATTAACAATGTTAAATGAAATGTTACAATAAAAGAATATAAATATAAAAGGTTTGTTGTCACATTTTGGTTGACTAGATCATTTAATATGAACCTTGAGTTTTTATATATTAAGATTTTGTCTCAAATTATTGAGATATTTTTGGTAACATGTGAGATTTATTTGAAAAAATTTGCCCGCATAGCTAAATATATGGTTCAAAAGATATTTTGATAAATTTTAAAGTTAAAGATCAGATTAGTAATCTTATGTGGTCAAATGGTTAATATGGTAAATACCATTTAATTTATTTGGTCACAGAAGGTTTGGCCAGGAAAACTTTAATGTTGTTAAATATAGTACTTGCACGTGGCACAAGTTGTAATCGTTTATTAAGATAAAGATATATAATCTAAATTAAATATTCTGTCTAGACATGTTTTTTTTTAATCTTTTTTCTTCTTATAAAAGTTACATGTTTCTTTTATTCATTTGGAAATAATCACATATGTAATATATAAATTTATATAAGATATATAGTTTATTAAAAAATCAAATTTATGTAATATCTAATTTATGTTAAAATAATTATTTATAGCCTCATCAGGTTAAAAACAAAATGTGAATATCATATCATGGATGAATTTACCCATGTTGTGTTTAATTAATTCCAATTTTACTCGTTATAAATCAATGTGCATGCTTAGGTAGTTTGGTATTGAAAGGTAATGTTTTATGTTGTAGGATTATTTCAATGATTTTTCAGCATTCATTTTGAACAGTTAGGGAGAAAACAAATATAATTCTTCATGTTAAATAAGTTTGGGGTTTTTTACCCTCCAAAAGGGTTAAATAATCCAATGAAAATGATGAAGGGTATATAATAAAAGAAGTGTAAAAACTCAAGTAGTTCATAAGTATGCATCCATCAAGTGTGGCCAAAAAATCATGATGGTGAGGGTAAGTAATATGGACATGGTTATAATTAAATGAGTCATGTGGTCGTCTAAAGTCACATTATTATGAACCACACCAACCTTCTCTCACTTATATTTTTTTTCCATCATTAATTGTACTGGACCCCATTCTTTTTGAATATTGCCCACACCTCATTTGTATGGGTGATGGCTCTAATAGACAAAATTGCTATAATTATCTTTATTTAAGTCATTAATATTTATTTTTTTGAATTAATGTAAGACTTGTTTAACCTACAACTTGTATTTGAACAAATCATGAACGCTAAAAAAATATATTGAATTTGATGTGGCATGGTATTTTTTGTCATTTTTTCACAAAGCACATTTGATTGTTACATATATGTGTGAGTGTGTATGGTTTTGATTTAAATAAATCTATCTTGTATAATTTTATAACAAATATAAGATATACATAATAATTATTTTTATACATAATTTAAATAATAATAATTACGCGGTTAGTATTGTAAGAGTGTAAACGAGTAAAGTTGAACCACTCACAAGCTAAAAAATGTAACTTGTTAAATACTACCGGTATCAAACTAGCCATAAACAAACTCTAGCCTAACTGAACTCGATTTGTTAAATAAGTTCAAGCTCGAACTTCATATGTCATGTTTCATCAAGCTCGTAAGCTTAATCATGTCAATAACTTAATAATATTACTTATATATCATATACCGCATAATTATTTAATAAATGTTATTATTATATATAATTATATATATAGTGCTTTTAAGTAAATTTGTTTGTACTATTTTTTGTAGTAATCATTTATTAACTAATATTCCTTAATTCATCCTCTACTTAATTTATTGTTGACCAATTTAGAATTTTTTTAAATCTCCAATTAAAAGAACGATGGGAAAATAATTTCACGTTTATGATTTTGAGTGAAAAGTTTAAAGAGTGGATGGGTTACTAATTTTTATTAATTATGTAGAAATCATAATAAAATTTATGCAGAATAACAATGCGTAATTGAAATATAATTTAAAACCATATGGCTAATTCCTACCATTTTTCTTCAAATTTTGGTACTTTCTATCCTTTTTACGTATCAAGTTACATATACGTAATATCAAAGTTACAGTCTTACGTATACGTAACACGTTTTTTCGTGCACATAACACACTAATACATATACATAACACAATGTTACTTGTTGAAACTAGCCGTCCATTTATTACAAAAATAAAATAATAGTGTTAATTTTTTAAATAAGTTTGGGTTGAAAGAATAAATATAAAAGAGATTGAGTATCTTTTATTTGATTTATCAACGTGATTCAGATGGTTAGAAAATTTGAGATTCAATAGTGAATTAAAGTTCGATTGGGTTACGTATACGTAAAATAATGTTCCATATACAATGTTCATAATCATTAAGTTAATTATAATAATATCGCCAATCAATATCAACCATAAATTAAATTAATCAAGGGCTATAAAGTGGTTTTTATGGTTTTCTTTTAAAATATGGTTTTTCTCTTGAACCCTTCCATATATATATATATATATATATATATATATATATAT
>BJCM01000892.1:0-11575 GCA_018326385.1 Flaveria bidentis | reverse complement strand
GATACTTGAACGAAGACGACAATCAGAGGAGGAGTTTGGATAGACGGTGAATGAGGTCCGATAGGGTCTTGTGGCGGTTAACGACGACGATGCGAGTATCGGCGCCGACATAGCTTAGGAATTTGTCATGTGCATGGGGGACTATGTGGCAGCCGTATCTACACATCAGTCGGAGCTTAGTCAAGGGCCCTAGCGACGCCGCCACTATGGTGCTGTTGTTGGATGGGTATAAAGAGGTGTCTTCGCCCTATGAATCAGTGTTACGGGAATGAGGAGAGGAGTCCAGAGAGTTCGGGTAGGTGGCGGACAGTGGCAGATCTTGGGCGACGGTGGTGGACGATGGCGGTGATCAATGGGTTGTTCATAGATCAGACTTGATACATGAGATGTTGCTCACTAACACCACGAGGTGATCATTGGTTAGTGGTGTAGGATTGGAAGTAACACTGATGGTAAAAACCATTGGATAATTCTCATACATACCTAGTTTAAACCTAGTTTAACTGAATGGACATGGAACATTGATCTAAAATATATATAAAAGTGATAATCAATTATATTATGATTTGTTTTATTAATAAGATATAAATTTGATTGTGTGGTTATGCCGATTGTGATTTGGATTTGGGGTTATGTTAATTGTGTTTAATTATGAACTTCGTTGGTATTGCTGCTTTTGATTGTTTAATAAATAGATTTAATTTAATTACAAAATATTTTTAGCATTTTACAAATGTTAAAAAAACAAACAGTATTTTTCTTGCAGAATGCAAACGTTTGATCCATATCTTCTGCTGCAGATATGATCCGCAGACTGAAAATGTTATCCTCCTAAGAAAACAAATTACTTCTAACAAATCCCCAAAATATATGATTTTACACCTTAAAACAGTGGTTGACTATTTGCGTAATAATGAAACCATTTCATCACACCTGAATACAACCTCCATCGTCGAATTCACCCGAATACAATACAAAACCCTAACAATCCACCACCACCGTTCATCCCTCGGTTCCTCCCGCCGAGGTCGTCTCCACTACCATCACTCACCTCCGTCGTCTAGCCGTCGTCGCCGTCGTCTCCGTCACGCTTCCGTTCAACATCCTTCTCCATCTGCGGTAACTTCATTTCATATTCTATCGTTGTTAGGGTTCAGTATACGCGTATGAAAATTCACGTGACTATAGATACATCATCACACATCAAAATATTACGCACTGTTTACTGTCAGTTTTCTCTTGTTCTATTGTCTGTTTGAATATTCCAATTTGTGCTGAACTGTTTAATATGGCTCCTCGTGTAATCTAGCTTACAGGCTCGATCTATGAAACATTCCAACGGTCCTGGAGCTTGCTTTTGAGTTTTGTTAGAATATTAAGAACGTACTTGAAACTATCTTAATTTGGCTGAATTTTAAATGACCTCGAGTTTCTCTAGGCAAGATTCTGTTTGGTTTAGCTGATGTAGTGATGTGTAGTGTAGCCCTAGGATTTATGTACACTCATTCAGGAATGAAAGTAATTTTTAAGCTACATGTCGAGTTTGTTGATTCATTTGTAGATACATTTTAGTAATTTTCAAGTTGCATGTTGTGTTTGTTGATTCATTTGTGGATATATTTATTGTGTTAAGGATTTTAGTTGGAATGCTTAAACTTTTGTGCATTGTTTGTTAGTATGCGATGCCATGTTTAGGTAAAGAAACTTAACAAAAAATGTAAGTTGAAATACATGTATTTTTAATTTTTGAATGTACTGAGTATGAATATCGAGGGATGTTGCGCTGAGAGTTAGAGTTTTTATATTTTTTATTGATATGTTGAGAATTATTGTGGTCGTATGCTTAAGTTTTCTAATGTAATTTGGTGCTATGTGGCATTAGAAACTATGGATTCGGACTTGTGCCCTCCTTTGGATGCTGCTGGAGCTAAAGCATCATTTCATAAGCCTTCAAATGATCCTTCAAACAGAAAATATAGGCGTAGGTCTCCAGTGAGCGGCTCTTCTTCATCTGATGGTTAGTTTTCTGTTTTTCAACTAGTAGTCTTACCATATTTTTGAGTTTTGTATTCGAATCTGTGCTTTTTGTTTGCTTGTAAATCTGTTTTATTGTTCACCGTTATCATTTCTTTTATATATATTGGAGGTGATAACAACTATGAGAATGGAACTCTGGGAACAACTGTGAAGTTTATAAGATTCCAATTTAGGCAGCAGTTTTCTTGGGTGTGAGGGATGATGTTTGTCCAAAGTTAAAAACCAAACTTTTAATCTTCAAAGAAGATGGCATGTATGGATGGTGTTAATGTGGCTTTTTGGAATGCATGGACGGTGCAATGGGGTTGCATCTACATTAACAAGGGGGCTGAAGCCACCAGTGAAAAAATACACTGGCTTAAAAGTTCATATGCAATTAGCATTTAGCAACAACGTTTTGTGCTCCAATTTCTAGTTTTGTATGTATGTTGCCACAACAAGTGTTTTTTTAGTCCGGAACAGGGTGCAATGAATTATTAAGAGGGTACCCAAGTACCCAACTCTCTTTGTTTTACAGTATTCAGGTATAGGTTTCTATGGTACCATAGGGTCTTCATAAAATGATTTTTTAGTAAATATTGAACCGGTTCAGGAATTATTATTTTTGTTCATGTTGGCATAAATTATTTAGCAAGAGCGAGTTTTATATCTTATTATACTAATAATATACTTCGTATATCTTATTATACTAATTATATACTTTGTATATCTTATTATACTAATAATATACATCGTTCTTACCCTTACTCAATCTATCCCTTTTCTTTAGCATGCATTATGTCAATAAGGATTTATTTTAAGTGCTTAATTGTACTCATCATCACTACTAGATACATGATATGGCTTTGGACTGAAGTACTCTTAACCTCTGTTGTCAAAAGTCCACAAGGAGCACGCCTAGGCTTCGAGGCGCAGCCCTATGCAGCCTTGTTGCGTTGCTTCAAAAGCCTCATTTTCAGGCGCTTAGGCGTGTTTTCAGGCTAGTTCTGGCCAAATTCTGTCAAAAAGTCGTTTGAACATGTCAGAAACACTTACACAACTCTAAACAAGCCTGGAATGAACATAAAAATCTAAGCTAGCATAAGACAAGCATAAAACATGCCTAAAACTCCTAAAAATGTTTTTAATACTATGCGCCTTGCTTTTTGTTGGCCTTGCATCTAGGCCCAAGAATCACCCTTTGTGCGTCGAGTGCATCTGGTGCTTCTTACATCTATGCTCTTAACATAACCTTGTCATGAGTACATTCCTAATATGATGACTAATCTATGTTTTAATGGATGTCACCTTTATTCCTACTTTGACTCGTGAAGCTTGTCATGAGTACTTCTCTAGTATCGTTATTATCAACAAGTGCATCTTTTGAGTTTTTGAGAAGGGGCATAATTTAGATAGGAGCTGTTAACACATTTAAATTTTCAGGGGATCCTGTTCGTGAGCGTAGCTCGACACCCACCCATAGGAAGGATGATGTAAGGGATATAGACAGGGATCAGCATAGAAGTCGTTACAGCAGAGACAGTGGTTCAAACAGAAATGCTGATTGGAGATCTTATAATGATCGGAGGCGCGATGATTATAGAAAACGTGAAAAGTATGCAGAGGATGACGAGAAAAATTCTCATAAGTCATCCTTCCATACAAGGGGTAGTGGCAGTCAAGGAAATCGTAGTGATCATTCTAGGAGAGATTATGAACAAAACAGATCAAGAGATTATGTCGATAAGCATAGAGATAGGTCGTATGGTTCAGGACATAGAAGTAGCAGGGATGAGTATAAAAGGGATAATGTCAGGGATGAAAAACAATCTGGGCATCATCATAAAGAGACTTATTGGAGGGATTCTAAGGAGCTGGATAGCCCCAAACATACAAGGGTTGATAAAGGGAAGTTCTATGATCAAGAAGGTAGGGGACTCAAGGACCAACATTATAAAGAATCTAGACAGCTGCTTGATGATAAAAAAGATTTACCTGCAAAGAAGTCCAAGTTTAGCATGCACAAAGATACTGAGTACACCAATGATGGTAGGTGTTGACTTCCTTTAAATTATTATATACCTCCTTTTCTTGCTTTCTCCTTTTTTTGGGAACCAAATTTTTGTTTAGTTTTAATACAGAGATAATTTATACATAGGCCACCAAATATTGAAAAATCTTCATAAAGGCCACCTAAGTTTCAGTCTGGTTATGTTTATGCCAGTTCTGATAAGAAAAATTAGCCAGAAAACTGTATAATGGCAAATTGTGTTTAACTTTAAAAGTTTTATCACTATTAGAGTTGTAAAATTATACACAAATGTGTTTTGACGATTCATACAGAGACTTTTGCGTAGATTTATGGATTTTTTTTTGTCATTTTTACAACACCAGATGTGACAAAAATCTTTGAATTTAGAGCATTTGGCGGAATAGGAATACAAAAATCCAAATTGATACTTGGATGACCTCTAACCTTATTTTAGTAGTTGAGTGGCATTGGTATGAAATTTAAATGCATGGGTGGCCTATGTATGCATACCCTTTTATATGTATGAAATTTCAATTTGTATTCAAAGCTTGTGAGATGTGATTGTAGCGAATGAAGTTCAGTCTTCAAGTTCAAAACAAGGTCAAGAGTTAGTTGGTAAAGCAAACACAGAACAAGATTTTGTGAAAGATTCTGACATAGATGCTGCAAAAATTGCTGCAATGAAAGCTGCAGAGTCAGGTATGCATTTTAACCTGAAATATATTATTTTTCCAATGTTCTAAAATGAAGCGCATACCTTAATTTTTTAAATTGTGGAAAAAGACAAGTTGGGAGTTCTAAGATCAATCTTGAATCTTATTTAAATATGCGCGTTTGATTTATGAGTTATTTGTTGACCAGTGAATAGAAATTTAATTGGAACGGGCTTCATGTCAACTGACCAGAAGAAGAAGCTGTTGTGGGGGAGTAAGAAGAGCACCCCTTCTGAAGAGGTAGGTATCTATTAAGTGTGCTATTCAATAATATTTTTGCTTTATTTCTTTCTCTTAAGCTTTTGACATCCTCTAACAGAAGTGGTGTTCTCACCAGGAAAAGTACAAAATAATTACGATAATGACTTAGTAAACAATCACTTTCATGTTTTTTTTGTCTTCATTCAGTTAAACAAAAGAAATAGAGATCACTGAGTGAGGTTGGGGCTTTTTTTCTTTCTTAGTTTGAGACAATTTTGACTTATTTACTTATAATTGGGCTAATATAAGTTGTGTTTTATCTAAAACGGGTCAAGTAACAATTTAGCTTAAAGGGAAATAGATCAAATGGATGAAAGTGGCCCAAAGTTTATTTTCAGTGCATACCCTCTCAAAGTCCGAGGGAATATCGACCCATTTGCTTATAGTTGGGCTGATTTCAGTTTTTTTTTCTCAAATGGGTCAAATAACAGTTTAGATTAAAGGGAATATATCAAATGGGATTTAAGCAACTGGGTTTATTTTCAATGCATACCCTCTTAAATTGTTGTATTCAAACTTTTGGATTATAATTGTAACACTGTTTTTTTAAATCTTATTAATGAAAATCTTTATTAAAAGTCGATAAAAATTAATTATTACAAAGTATTTATGGTCAACTCCACTTATGGGTACTTTAAATGACCCGTTTCAACCCAAACTAGTTTGACATGTTACCCTTTTTTATAACGGCGCGCACACACACCCACACCCACCCACCTACACACACACCCTCTCTCTCTCTCTCTCTCTCTCTCTCTCATTCTACTTCTAAATCTATATCTTTGTCCACTGTGGGACTACAACCCTCAACCACTTGAGAAGGAGCACCTTTACTACACACCTTGACATGTCACTAAAATTTTTACATGGGTGTCATTTTCTCATTATTGGTTCTTGCAGGCTGCTCATCGGTGGGATCCATCCATGTTCTCTGATATTGAACGTCAAGAGAAGTTTAAAAAACTCATGGTAATGTCTCTCAACTGATTTTTTATAATGCCCACTTAGTGAAATTAGAGGTGGCAATTTCAAGCCATTTACTTATCAATTGGCCAGACAGATTATGATAATATTTCTTTTTATCATTAAAACTGTCGCTAAAAAAGAAATGGTCAAATGAGTCAAAGGTCGCCCAAAATGTATTCCTGCTAAATAAGTCCTATTGAAGAAACTTGGATATTATATTAATAAGCATCGTTTGTAAGCAAATCTAACCTGCAATTTATTTATAATTTTTTTTTACAAATTGGACATAGCATGTGTGTGTCAACCCAATCAGACTCGATCTGTTGTGACATACAAAAACGAACCTGTTCTGCCACCTCTATTGGGAGGCTGCACAGTGAGGGTAGTTGTTTGATGATGCAAAACTAACACATTTTTTAGAGTCTGAGGTTGGTATGGCCAATTGTAGGGTGTGAAAGGCGAGATAAAACCCGAGATCCAAGACAGCAGCCTTGCCGAGAAGCAAAAAGAGCTCCAGCAGGACTTGGAGAAACAGTACACTGCTGGCCTTCGTCGAAGGGATGGTCGTACTGTTGGGTTAGGCCTCTAATCACCATTACCATTAGGTATTACTATCTATTGTACTTATGTTCTAGATACATTGTTCTTCTTTCTCATGTTCTTGAACTATGTTCAACTTTTATACTTAAAAACTGTTCATTATATGTATCGTTACATCTAGGCTGGTTATTTGTTATAAAAGGTGTATTAAGAAGCTGGTTATTTGTTATAAAAATTGTATTAAGAAGCTTGTTATAGCAAGGCCGGTAAGCATTCATTTTCTTTCCTTTTTTTGTAAAGAAAAGCTTGTCATGTTTTTATTTCCCTAATTGATAAAAATTACATATGGCAAAGCATATAGAGGAAAAGAGTGATTTTTACATGAAAGTAATTGCTTATTAATTAAAAAGGAAATGAGTGTTACTAGTATTAGCTGGCCTGTGATAGGCCATCCTAGTACAAGGCGTAGGAGACAATACGGGCTATGCAACGTTGAAGGTGGCTAGTCGCGTGTTCGAATTGTATATATATTATGTTACTTACCTAGGTTTTTAATGCTGTGGTCATCACTTGTGGGCTGGCCACCACAAGGTTTTTAATGCTGTGGTGATCACTTGTGAGGATTGTTAAACTATTATTTATGCCCAACTTAGTTGATATGTTACAAATTAAATCGTTTATAATTTAATAATCTTGAATACTAGCTCATGTGAATGTTGAATAATAAAAATCAGATAGAATTAGTTTATTGAAAAACAAAACTGAAAAGTAAAAGCAGGGTATGTAGTATATAGGGTGTTTGTTCTTACTAGATTAATACATGTAATCATAGAGGGAATTAAAGAGAAATTTCATACTTTTGAAGATTACATGGGTATTTAGAGTCGTATGCTTACTACCCTAACGCCTAGGGTGATAAGGGTGTTAAGGGTGATGCGGCTTGTTAATAGGCGTGGAACACCACTACTCTAGAGCGTTAAGGGGCATCAGAGGAGGGTTTTGTGAAGTGGTTGAGGCATGGGAAATACCCCATTACATAATCAACCGTTTTATCATTATTTTTATATTAAATTGTGGGGGTAGTGGAGGTTAAGTCATTTTTTGGGTGAGATGGAGTGAGGGTTGAGTGAACGAGTGATGTGGTACCTGTATGGTTCTAAGGAATGTTAAGAGTTATAGAGCCCACCCCAATGCACTTATAGGTGATAAAAGGTGGCGGGTAAGGCTCTTAACCCGGTGAAATGGCGGGGTAAATACTGCCACAAACTAACATACCGATGTTAATAATACTTGTACAATAATTTCATAGTTAACCTTAGTTTAAGTTTATTATTTTTAACACTTCCCTAAACTTAAACTGGTTCTTATTATATCTTTTTTCTAGTTTTGTAATTCTTGAATGAGGGTTTCTTATACCACTTCTATTCCCTGTGAGAGTATGTATTCCTATGATCACATAGTTTTTATTCCTTCCACGTGATGTCATATGTCTTCTCATGGCTTTTACTCATTCTTTGCAGACTTTATGACCAAAATCTTGGTTGTAGCCTTTAATCGATCTTGCTTTCCTGCAACAGAAGCATGTGATTTTCTTTGATTAGATTTTCCCCTTTTCTCTTGATACTTTTCTTATACAACTTGTCTTCTTTATCGACTTTTGATCTTGTGTTTTCGACAATGAAATAAGCTTTTGTTTCTTAGGGTTGGTTTGATCATATTCTTTGTTTTCTTCTTCTTGAATGATTTTATACGGGCAATGAGTTTTATATGCGATCAGAATTATATGAACTGCTATTTTGAAAATTTACAATTTCTTTTTCTTCATCCTTCAATTTCATGCTTTCTTGCTTTAACCTCTCTTCGTGCTGAACTTGCTTTATATTCTTGCTAATTAAAATGTTTTTTGAATTTCTTGCTCTTGCCGTTGATTGGGTTTTTAATAGTGCGTATGAAGTGTGCCTAGGCATGAGTTTTAACTTGCTTGCTTGCTCTACGAACCATTCAGATCCATTTTGGCTTGCTACGAACCATACATGTCGGCTGGCTTGCTATGTGAACCTGCAATGTTTTGGTTTACTGGGTGAACCACATAGGTTATCGATTGACTTGCTATAAGAATCTTTTGATTCGATTTTAATTTGCTTTTTTTTTTATTAATTTTTTCATAAAATTTGACTTGTTACTTATTCTAAAACATTTATGAATCTAATTTTGACACAAAATCTTAGTAATAATTAAATTAGTTTTAAACAAATTTTGTTTAAAAGTTTCAAACGAACTAATCATAAAAAGCGTCTGTCTTGTTTTTTCTTTTGTGCTCTTTAAAGGAATTTTTTTTAAAGAAATGAAGAAAATGAAATAACATAAAATCTAACCCTTTTATTTTAAATTTTAACTTCATGTTTCGACTTTCTTGTATTCGATTTTGACTTAATTGATGACCAAGTTTGGTTTTGATTCCAATTTGATTGTATCAAGTGTGTAGATTGATTCTAACTCGATTCCTGTTATGAATTTTAGATCTTGAATGTGATGAAAAATTGCGAGACTTTGTTATTGTATTTGTTTTCGATTCCTTTTTTTATGTTCGATGGTCTTGCTTCTGCTTTGGAAGGATTTGATCAAACTTTCTGGTTTGATCACAAATTTTATAAAAAACCAAGATGGTGATGTTTGATTCAATGATTTTTCATAGCAAGAGCAGAACACTCTCGTAGGGATGAGCATTTTTTACCAAGTACGATACTGTACTCTATTGTACCGGTAAGATACCGAACTGGTACCGACTGAAAATAGAGTACGAATACCAGTATTAGAGTTTGTCTAATTTCGGTATTGGTATCTAAGCGGCATTGGTACCAGTAAAATTGAAAAATATAAATTCGGTACTGAGTAACAAAAAATAGTTTTTTTTCTTTTTTGGGATTTTTTGAAAGTTTTATGTTACAAGTTCAAGGTTACAAATGTTTTTTAATCTCAATTTTGAATCATTTTGGGATTATAATTCGTAAATTCGTATTCAAGAATCAAGTTAACAATTTACTTTTTAGCCAAAAAAAAGAACCACCATAGTGGCACTAGATTGGTAAAGTACCACAAAACTGGTACGATACCGATATATTCAATATGGTATCTGGTACCCACTATTTGTCAAATTCGATAATGGTCTCGTTATGATACTGATCTCATCCCTACACTTTGATCAAATGTAGGATTTGAGGTTTTGTTGTTATAATAGTGGTCAAATTTAACATCAATCTTCTCTTTAGTAACCAATTCGCCTTTGTTGTTATAAATTGTGCCTCTGAAGGTTTGATACTTCCATCAGGAAATGACAAGTATATTAGATTAGGATGATCATCTTCTTTGAAAATTTTAGAAGTTTTACCAAGGCCTGTTAAATGACATATTTAAAGCTAAACTTGATTGACAACATTCTCTACACGTATTAAAAAGAAAAGAATATACTGCTGATCACCTGCAGACATACAAACATACATAAATGACACTCTTGGAAGTATGCATGAAACTTGAAACTTTTGTCATATAGCGACAGGTTAGCCCGTCAAATTCTTCCTAGTAGCCGTCGATTATTTCACCGACTAGACCGAAGTTAAACCTTTAGCTTCCATCATCAGAGTGGAAGTCATAAAATATATATCTTCCTGATGTCGATCATCAAACTTCACCAACATACTTTGCAATAACGAATTTAACTAAAGGAAACAATCTACACCATCATTAGTAAGTAAGATCTATGGTTATAATTAATAATAACAAAACAGTAATTCCTATATATTTGAAGACTAATTTCAGTCCATCATAAGGGTAAAGTTGGTATGACATGGTAAATATTTAAAATCCAATTTTGATCGTGGGGTGTGAGGTTATTTATTATCAACAAACATGAAACTAACTACGTTTCTTTTTTATTATTTAGTTATTTCATTTCATCAAGTTATAAACGGTGGTGATGTACTGCATCTTTTCGTTGTTATATAGAATTATCACAACTTTCATAAGTTTCATTATCATTTCTAATTTTTGTTTACGCAGGCTAAAAAAATGTTTTTATATTTTTCCCCCGCATATTATTAGTTTCATTTCTTGTTAAATTAATAAGGAATGTTACTTAAAATATAATTTTCGTCCAATTCATATATCTTATTAAATAGAATTCATCATAGAAATTAAGTTAACTATTTTATATTAAGTAATTATAAATGTTGGTATGGCAGTCCACCAGACACGAGATTAGGTATTGATGTTATTTTCTCGTGATTTTTGAATATGTTGCAAATCAAAGGAAATTTCAAGTTAATACAAATCGAACCAATAATTTATATCGTTTATTTTGATTTCTTGAACTAAGAAAATGAAGTTGCAAATTGAAATTGATATTTTGCACACAATAGTGTGTGTTTTGTGAATGCGTTATTGTTTTCATTGTTGAATTCCACTCAATTTCTTCGAACTAAAGACCTTTATATCAAAATTTGAAAATGAAATATCATTTGGAAGTACAATCTAAAATCAAACTCGCTCATCAAATCGGTTCTTGTATATAAACCGACGTGCAAAAACATAAATCTCTGCTTTCTACAAAGATGCTTATCGTCCCTCACTTGAAATTGCATAACAAACCTGTGAGAATGAAATTTCGAATATGTCTTTACCGAACAAGTGTTATTGAAGTAGATTAAATTTTAGATGAGAGATCAAAGTTTAGAAGATGAATGCCAATACAGGTTTTACGACTTTCCAATCCATCATCTATACTATGAGAATATCTCATATGCCAACTGACGTGATGTCGTAGTCACAATCAAATTTAATCCCAAACACAACTATAGATAGTGGTAAGAGGGTATCGAACTCAGGGAATATGTGGAATATGAGTTAAATTTAATAGCTGGCAAATTATCTATATTAACTAAAAGGCAGAAAATAAAGTTCAATGATTTCAACTGTTGTTTTGGAAAACTAAGGTAATAACTCAAAGCGGATTGAAATTAGTTGATTAACAGATTAGTGAAACAATGACCAT
>BJCM01000891.1:0-11166 GCA_018326385.1 Flaveria bidentis | reverse complement strand
ACTTTCACCCGACCGGATATAACATATGCCGTACAGCAGATTTGCATGCATATGCATGCACCCCGTGTGGATCATTGGAACGCTCTTAAGCGTATCATTCGGTACATTAAAGGAACATCTACACTCGGCCTCACTCTCACGGCATCCTCGGCCCCTCCGTCTCTTGTCTCTTATACGGATGCCGATTGGGCAGGTTGCCCCGATACCAGACGGTCTACCAGTGGATATTGCATTTACTTTGGCGATAACCTGATATCCTGGTCCTCCAAACGCCAGAGTACCGTATCTCGATCCAGTGCCGAGGCCGAATACCGTGGTGTAGCAAACGTCGTGGCAGAAATTTGTTGGTTACGCAATCTTTTATTAGAACTCTCCGTCCCGTTAGCTCGTGCGACCTTGGTATATTGTGATAATGTTAGTGCCATTTACCTCTCGGGCAACCCGGTTCAGCATCAGCGCACTAAACATATCGAGCTAGACATTCATTTTGTTCGTGAACAGGTACAACGCGGCAACATTCGCGTTCTTCACATGCCTTCACGCTATCAGATTGCAGACATCTTCACCAAAGGTCTCCCTCGTGTTTTACTCGAAGATTTTCGTTCCAGTCTCAGCATCCGGTCACCTCCCGCTTCGACTGCGGGGGTGTAATAGCCGATGACTATGTTTAGTATATATTAAATTGTATTTAATATTAATTATTGTAATTAGTGGTATCCATAATTAGTGGAACTACCTTGTATTATTTATAGGAGATAATCAATGAGAAGAGGGCAAGGACCTTAATCTTTCAGTGAGGATACCAACAATGGTTCATTCAGTGGTGGCTTTGTCAATTAGGTGCTATTGGTGGTGGAGAAGGGTGATGGTGGTGGTTTTCCAGCGGTGGTGGTGTGCTGGTAATACTCTAGTTGCTTGGAGAAGATGATGGTGATGGGTAAGGGGATGGGTGGGTTGGGTTTTTAAATAAGTTGTTATTATTATTGTTGTTTTTATTGTTATTATTATTCCTATTATTATATTTAAAGGTATATTTATCATTTTACACTCAACTAACAAAGAAACTTAAAAAAATAAAATGCCAATGACCAATTGTGTTATTGTTTGGCAAACAATTAGGACCAATGATAAAATTCCTTAAAAGTTCAAATCATTCTACAATATGGGCATACATTGAGGACCAATCGTGTAATTAGATCTTTTTTTAAATTGTAAAATCAAAACTAGAAATACTTGTAATAATCATGGTGGTATATAATTGTGTTCAACCTAGTTGAATCAGAGCGTTCGAGTTCTATGTCACAAAATCTATGACAATATATATTGTAGTTTATTAAACGTATTCTCCCTCTCTCCTAATTTTTTTCATTTTACCCACTGAAAACATCAAATCAACGAAAGAGTAAAACTTATGTTTATCATAGCCCTATAAATTTCTTTCAAAAAAATTACATGACTCTTGTAAGATTAACAATACCCCAATGCATAGTTCCACCATTCTTTTGTTGAATTAGATAGGTTGATTATCATCTTTAATGCTGAGGGTGGGGAAAAGAAATCATCTTATAAATCAAGTCTTATGTATAAGTACCTCCACACCAATCCGGAATAATGTTACAATACATGCATTTGCTCTGATACTTCTCCGACGCTTACGTTACTTTATCAATATTAAGTATTTTCTCTCACGTACACTAAAGTTAGACACAGTAATCTCTCATCACGTGACTAACAATGTTGTTTGTTTTCTCGCATTCAAGACCATGCTATTATCCATCACACAATACAACAACTAAAATTAATGTTATCTACGAAATAATCTCTTAAGATATTCAGGACACTTTTATCCACACATTTGTAATTTTGGATATGTATATGTACGAACATATGTATCTCAAAGTCACACATTATCATGAATCATTCACATCACGCCCTAAAAAATATTTTCTTGATTTAGAAATAATTTCAATAAATGTTGATAAAACTTAATGATGACGACTTTTCTCTATATAATAATGACGTGACTTTATAATATAACAAAATTTTGGTATAACTTTTAAGGAAATTAAATTATAATTATGGTTGGTATTGATTTTGGTCCCACCCTTCATACATTACTTGATGACGATGACATCGGTGATATTTTTAGAAGAATGAAATGACAATACTGCCCCGGGTTCAGAGAGAAAAAGAGTTTGAAATATGAAATATGTGAGGGGCAAATCGGTCTGAACAAGCATGGGTCGCTTTTGCTTCAAGTGTATGAAGGAGTCAAGTTCTTAAAATGGTATCTTTCACCGACCACCGACGACCGACCACCACCCGCTATGCAAGCTTTTAAATAAATAAAGGGTTAAGTGTAAAAAAGATGAAGGAGGAAAAAAATTAGTGCAACCATTATATTATTTGATAGTTAAGAAAATCATAAGATGAAAAGCAATTATAGATTTAGGGGATATTTTCCAAAATTTTAAACGTGAATATTCTACAAGAAAAATGTTTAGTATGCATAGTGCAATTTTCATACAAAACATATTACGTATCGTAAGATATTGATTTAGGAATTAACGGTTAAAATTTGATAATAAAATATGAAGTATGAAAAAACAAATTCTCTCTTACTAACATGATCAGAAGCGGTAAACTTGGAAATAGTATACAATTGTGAGTTCAAAATTGTCTTATTTTTTTAAATACCTATTTCTTTTTATACTTTATTATTAATATTATTATTATTATTATTATTATTATTTTAATTTACAACATAAAATTTCTATGTGTTGTGCATATAACTTGTGTGATGATTATTATTATGCGTAATCATAAACATAAATTATGTAAATATCGTATAAGTTGAGTAGTTATGTTTAATAACATGAGTATTTATTATTTCATATAATCATAAACATAAGTTGAGTAATAACTCATGAAAATTATGTAATGTTATTGTTTGTAATCATTTGATCGTGTAATTATAGATACATGTTTTGTAATTCTGAAATAAGTGCATGGTTATGTATTTTGTGCGTGGTTATGGCGCTCCTTGATAACTTCGAAAAATTGATCGTTTTTGACGCTTTGTTTACTAGCATCCCACTCTGTTACAAAATTTCCAGAAGACCGTAAAATTATATTGTTATAACAATTCCAAACGATGGTGCTCTCAGGTCTCAAACATCTATCGACTATTATTCAATGAATAATAATTGTGAAATGCAAGCTCATGGACTTGTATGTAGAGCACTTTCAAGCAACATAGTTTAATAATTTAAATATTTTTATATTTTTTTTAGAATATTTGCATTCCGTTCTCTATAATTTTGTAAATGTAATCTCTATGTTATATGAATTGATTATAAGTGGTTGTGAGTATAGAAGGAAAAAGATATTATTATTCATTTGTATATTTGGTAATACACCGTGAAATCTTTAAAATTTTATAATATTTTTTAAAATGGTTGTGAGTAGAGTATACAGAAAAAATAATGATAAATATATAAAAGACTATTATTTAATTAAAAAGAGATAAAAAGTAACTGAATTTTAGTGTAATTACCAAATGAAATTAAAAAATAGACGTAAATGTTTGTAAAATTATATTGCTGTATTTTATGTACGTATTGACTACTACTTGGTGTACTACGATTCCTAAAGACAGTTCTCTCAAACATCTATTGATTATTATTCAATGAATAATAATTTTGAAGTGCAACCTCATGAAGTTGCATGTAGAGACCATCAAGCAGCATAGTTGATAAACTTTTTTTGATTATGTTTATATCATACTATATTTATAATATAATTGCGTTTATTATGTATTTGTTCATAACCTAAAAATTATAATATGTTATAATATTTATATATGTTTTGGTATATATATATCACTGAAAACAAGTCCATGTCAAATTTAATAAAATCTTAATTTATTTCCATAAAAACATAATATTTGTCTAAATTTTAGATATAATGTTGCGTCGTGGTTATTTACACCTACATTTCGAGTATAATTTATTCAAAACCAAACCTTCACAATGCGCTGCCAAAACCCACATTGCATATATAAAAATATATGGAAGCAGAAAATAATATTTAGTAAAACAAATGTGAATACAAAACCCTTGTATACCTGAAAATCAAGCCAGGCGATACGATAGTTCCTATGGCTTTAAAGTTAAGGGGTGTTTAGTTGGAAGAAATGAAATGTAATCGAAAAACTAGTATATTTATAAGTAAAATTGAGTTTGGGTGACCAATTAAAATGAAACTCAATGAAATGTTTCATCTTAAATTCTATTATTTTTGGGATTTTAAAATCCTTTCATATAAAATGAGAATTTGAAATCTCACAACCAATAGAATTTGAGGTGAAAAATTCTTTGAGTTTTATATTTCATTACCTACTCAAACATCATTTACTTAAAAATTATACTAGTTAATCAATTTCATTTCATTCCATTCAATTTCTTCCAACCACACACCCTTTAAGTTGTGAACTTGCTAAATTCTACGGCTATCTTGTAACCATAAGTGAACCGAAGGAGACGGGATGCAGCAGTGTTTGTGGGGGCTCGTGGTAGTTGTAAAAAATAGTTAAGACCAAGGGTATGTTCTCACATGTATTTTCCATTCTTCTTGTTTTCTTTCTAACTTTCTTTCTTTTTTCTTTTCTACTAATAAACTAATAGTTAATTTGATTCTTGCAAAATAACAAAATGAAACATTAGAATATAACGATTAATTTATTTATTTTTATTCATTTCATTCTTTAATCATCCCTTCACCCAAATCAAATATAGTTAAGTATTGTTTTGAAAACTAGATCAGACCGGCCGGTTCAACTGGTTGGACCGGGAAACGAACTACAATCCAGTCCGGTTTGGTGTTTTAAACCGTTTTGGCATTGAACCAGTGGTCGGATCGGTTGAACCGGTTTTTAATATATATTTTGTATATCTTTTGTACTTTTTACATATATATTTATAAAATAATTATAATTTATTGATTCTTATATTCGGTCAAATTGGCTGACTCGGACCGACCACTGAATCTGTAAGACGTCCGATTCACTATCCGAGCCGATTATAAAAACATTATACTTAAATTGCTAGTTTGTTTTATAACATCCATTTCCCCCACCATATCCATCTAAATCCTCCGATCAACCACAAATACAACCCAATCCGGTGCACCAAAATCAATTTAACCCTTTTCATATAAACACACAGACAGAGAAAGAGAACAGAGAGAGATTGAGGAAAATTAAAGCGAGTGTCGGTGCCTTTGGATTATCTTTTTGTGCGCAGAATTCACCGATTCCTGTTCTTTTTTTTAATACAAATCAACGTGGAACCTTTCTCCCGATGACATCCCTCACCACTAACAATAACAGTAACAGTAATAATAATAATATTATTATCATCATTACCTCTTTCATATAACCCTTTATTCATTCATTCATTCTACACGCATGGAACACACACCACCCATCACCGGCGCCACCGCCGCCGCCGGAGCCGACGCATGTACCTACTCACCGGCGCCGGCGAAGCGGAAATCCGATCAGAAACCCTACAAAGGGATTCGTATGCGCAAGTGGGGGAAATGGGTCGCTGAGATTCGCGAGCCGAATAAGCGCTCTAGGATTTGGCTCGGCTCCTACTCCACCCCCGTCGCGGCGGCTCGGGCCTACGACACCGCCGTCTACTACCTCCGTGGGCCGTCGGCTCGGCTCAACTTCCCCGACTTGTTGGCTGTCGACGGCGGCTTAGACGACGTGTCAGCCGCCTCTATAAGGAAAAAGGCGATTGAAGTTGGGGCGAGGGTCGATGCAGAGACGAGTTGTGCGTTGGCGCATAGGAGTGGTACGACGTCGGGTTGGGGTTCTGAATCGAAGACTTGTTGGTCTGAAGAAAAACCCGACTTGAATGTGAAACCCGAACCCGAAGGTACGGATGGGAAGAATTTGGGATGAGTTTCGGTAATTTTATATCTAACATCGTATAATTTGGAGCAGTAATTGTTTTTTTGGTTTTTGTTTACTGATATTAGAGGACAAATTTTGGTTCTGTTATAATAATGTGAATATATGTTGTGTTGTTTTTTTTCCCTTTTAGGAAATGTTCTAACTACTTGAAGATGAATATGATTTAAAAACTAATTTATGTGACACATATTTGAAAGAATTTGGTTCTAGTAATGTTTGATATATAGCCGGTTTTAAGTAGAATATTACAAAAATAGTTGAGTAATTGATTGGTTTTAAGTAGAGAATTAACTAAGTGATTAAATGTAAGTTGTTACATTTTAGAGTTAAATGTTTTCTTTTTCATCTTTTTGATTTCATAAAAATTATTATATGAATCATAAAATTTATTATATGAATCAAGATGTTTAAATTTATCATTGGAATCAACATGTTTCTTTAAATTGCCATTATAATATTTAATTAACTCCATTAATGTTTTCATTAACTTTTTAATATGAGGATTATTTTAATCAAAACAATAACAATATAAAGAACTAGTTCAAAACAATAACAAAATAAAGAACTAGTTCACATGAGACGTTTTATAATTTGGTATCTTTTGGTAAATGTAATTCTGATTTGGTTTTACAATAGTCTTTTGCTATTTTGTTTTGTTAATATTTTTTGATTTAGTAGTCATGTTAAATTTAACTTTTTGTTAAATCATAGTATTCTTTAGTTAACAATTTAATTATAATTATCATGATTCATGTTTTATGATTATTATTAATGAATTTTTAATGTCTTAGTGTTTATTGTACACTTATTTTATATTAATTTATGTTTTGTGGCAATAATTCAAACAATTTGTGTCATATAGCTTTTGTTTATTTATAATATTTGCACTATATGTTTTATTAAAATTAGAAAGGACTCCTTTTCAGGTGGTTTTTATATATATGTTTTATTTAACACATAGATTCAAATTCTAATTGTGATTAGAAAAAAGATTGAACGCATAAAATTTATCACATAAAACTTATTTTTTATTTTGTAGTTATTGATAAAAATACTCTTTAATGTATAAAAGTTAACGGAAAAAATTATGGTATGCATTAGGTGTATATAAGTAGTTACATCAAATGGTAATTTTAGTAAATCATTTGAATACGAATGACAAAATTTAAACTTATATTTTTTTATAAATTTAAAAAACTCTTCAAGAAACATTTTAAAGTACGGGTAAAAGCGATTATGTGGGTTTCATTGTTGTTTATTTAAACCTAGTAAAAGTGGTTATTCGATTCTTATATATCCTTTCTTATACTCTCGGATTTTCTAATGTGAAGATCTTTTGATCTTTTCTTTCTTTTTTTCCTTTTTTTATTTATTTTTTATTTAAAAAAGAAGAAGAAAAACCTCGCGGCTTGTATTGTGGAGGTCTTTTGTTTTTCTTTCATATTATAACTATTTCGAATTGTTTTTTAAGGTGTCTTATTCTAGAAAGGAAATTTAAATTAAAAAGTTTAAGAAAAATTGTAAGCTTAACACGTGTTATTCTATTGTTTTATAGAGAAAAAGGATTTTGGTCATTGTATCAAATAAATAAGTTCTTTGTATCATATATATATTCACTGTGTCTTATATTTTACATCATTTGCAATATGTGTTAATTATTGTGTTTTACGTTTTATATCATCTTATGTTATTTTATTATTAATTCTATAGATTATATAAACTTGTTATTTATCATAGTATTTTACAATTAGAAACACATAATGTATACTTTTACCAATTTATTTTCAAAACTTATAGTGTTGAAAATAAGATAATATGTTATTTTTGTCATTGTTTTTTGTAGTTTTATGAACTTGTAGGCAATCATTGTATTTTAGAATTAAAAGTACACAATAATGTTTTTTCATCAATGTATCTTTCAAAACTCATAATATGTAAGATAATACAATGTAAATCAATAGACACGATGAGACATTGTGTTTATTTTGTAATTATTTTTAATCTATTAGATTATTTAGTTGTTAATCTATATTGTGTTATACATATTAAAGATACACAAACAATGTTATTCTACAATTATATATTTTTTAAAATTTATCATTTTAGAAAAACACAATAGTATTCAATAAAATACAATAACTAATAAAAAGACACAATTAACTACATTAAAAACACAATGACGAGGTACAAGCTTAAAAACATACAAAAAATCTAGTATCTTTTTATATGAAAACATTGTACTCGTTTTAACGATAAAAAACACTCGTTTTTATGGTGTAATTTTTATAAAAAAATAATGTTGTACATAAAAGTTATCAACGGTTTAAAAAATGGGGAAATCTTGCAAAAATTCAATAAAAGTGACTATTTCTAAAATATACATCTAACAAATTTTTCCATACAATTTGATCTTAACCATTGATTTAGGAGATTGATTCTTGAAATTTCTTCTTATACTTTTTAGTTTTAAAAGACTTTTTATTTGAATATTTCTTTTTTATTATAAGTTTTAGAATTTAATATTCTAGGTTTTCTAAAACATGTCATTGTAACAATCTTATTGTATTAAACTATATTATTATTAGGGTATTTTTAACGGCAAATATACGACCCTGCTTCGAAGGATAGGTGTTATCTTAATCGAGTCCACCTATTTGTTTCCCAGTCGGGACCGCACCCCCAACCCTCTCAGAAGGAACCTAATTGCTAAGAAAATCTCCTAGCCCAGCTCTGAGCATTTTTTGCTTAGAGTGAGGCTTGAACCCATGACATCTTCTTTATTTACATGTCATGGGTACCTCACATTAACCAAATATTAGAGTTTAATATTGATTATTATTAGGTTTGACTATTAAAATATAAACTCAACCTAATAATAATCGATACTAATAACTAATAATAATATAGTCTAATAATTGTAATCCACGTTTTGCTATTAATTTTATGTAAAATTGAGACAACTAAAATATAAATATGTTATATTATTTAACGGATTTACTTTCTTAGAACTTTTGATACATAATATTGCATGAAATTTTGGATGATAACATTTTGACATATTTATATATCCTTTACATTTTAGTTTAAACTATACCCGGCAAAGCTAACCCGTATACCAAATTTTGGGTTTGTATGGGTCTTTCATAATAACCTCATGGGTCATCCTAGATATGAGGAAATTTAAGAATGAGTAAGATGGGTTGAACTAAAACAAGTGAGATTAACAACGGATCAAGATGGGATGAATTAAAACTAGAAATGGATCGCAACGGGTTGTGATATGGTTTGTCGAGCAACGTAACACTTTGCTCGGTTGCTATTCTCAATCCGCTTTTAACACCACAACATGTCAAAACTCATTACTCACGAGTCACAACTACAAGCGTCCAATCACCGCCCATACTCCTGACCACCACCGCCGCTTACTGCGTACCACCATTAAATCGAGAGAGAGAGATAAAAAAATATAGTGTAGATGCTACACTCATCTTCACCTACCGTTGTGGTCGTTGCCTTGGTTCAGCAACTACAACTTTCTTTGTTTGCATTATCATTATCATTATGACCCGAGACGCTTGAGCTTATGCTTCCTCTTTTCCAACTCGGTTGGAGGATTCAACAAATCAACATCGTTCGGTAGAACCTGTTGTAATCAATGCATTAACTCAACGAATCGATCATACATTTTGCATCACGTAGATGCACAAACGAAATACCATTAAAACAAAAAATGTGATTCCAAAATGATCTATTTTACGTACGAGTATGCCCATCAATCAAATTAAACATAATGATAATGCAAACAAAGAAAATGGACCTATCTTGACCCGCACTACTCATCTTGCCCCGAATCCTTTCTAACCTAACACCTTGCCCGACCTGGCCCGACCATTTTGCCAGTTGTGATCAAATGTATGGTTTTGTTAGAAATGAAGAATTTTGTATTTTTTTGATCTGACCCAGCCCGTCTTGACCCGAACCCATTCTAACCCAAACCCGTTTTGACCCGTTCTTAACACGAACTTGTTCTGACCCGAACCCGTCCTGACCAGAACCCATCTTGACCGAATGGTGTATATAACAAATTCCTATTAACAACATGTGTTCTTGCGTTTAAGTTTCTACTAAAACACACTTTTCTTGCGGTAGTGTATGACTTAGGGGTGTGCGCGGTGCGATTCGGTGCAGTTAATACAATTTTGAAACCGAAACCGCGACTTCGGTTAATATCATTTTCTTGACCGCAACCGAAACTTCGGTTAACCACACTTCGGTTAACCACCGGTTGTGATTAATTTGCGGTTAGTTAACCAACATTGTTAACATATGCTTTTAAACCAAAATATTAACTAATAAATTATTGTTAGGCTAATTTCAAACCAATTTTATAAGGGTGTGCATGATATGATTCGTTTTTAAGGTCTTGTCAAACCGAAACCGAAGTTGGGGTGTGCATACAACAATGCGTGCGCACATTTTGCATTGCTTCTGGTTGTTTATTATGTTTTTTCAATACATAACGGAATCTATAATATAAATATATTTTTATAAATGTTAATTAAAAAGGATGAATATATGAACTATAGTAAAATAATGAGAATTATTATGAATTTATCATACATTAATGACATTCGGTTCGATGCGGTTAATGCGGTTAATTTGCACATCAAAACCGAAACCGAATTGCAATGTGTGGTTAATTAGTTATGCCTTAACCGAATCGTCGGTTAATTGTTCGGTTCGGTTAATTGTTTGGTTTGGTTAATTTGGTTCGGTTAATACAATAAATTCGGTTATGGTTCGGTTAATTGGTTATTTGTTAATTGGTTATTTGTTCTCCCCTAGTATATGTCCCGATTATATGGTTTCTCAGTTGTTTGTATTAAATAGTAATTTCACGTGTCCTCTGTTTAAATTTAAATTTTCATTTTCTTCAATTTACCCTTCCATTATATAGTAACTAAACATAAAAGTACGTCTACACTCATATTTGTATTAAAGTGATATATATTTTTTAAATTATATTAGTCCTCATGTAATGAATGGATTGAACAATTAAAATATTAAATAATTATTAATAAAAACTTATGCATTATAAAATTATGCTTGAAAATAAATATGATTATAAGTACGTATAAATAGCTACTTTAAGTAAATAAACAATAATGTATTTTTCTTAAACT
>BJCM01000890.1:0-10327 GCA_018326385.1 Flaveria bidentis | reverse complement strand
CCCCTGGATCTTCGCCTGGAACTAGACCCGCTTCAACCTCCCGGCGTGGCGCGTACAACCGCGTACAACGAATGACCCTTCTTCCAAACGACTCTCGATCTCATCGATATGGTGTTGGGGAAAGCCGATGTTCCGATCGTGAAGCATTACAATGATGTGTTGGTGTTGGATTTCCGGATGGATTTGGGGGCGGGGCTGAGGGAGGAGCTTGTGGTGACGGAGAAGTATGTGTTGGTGGTCACCGGACATGAGAAGCTGATCGGAGTTGCAGACTTGCCGAAGAAGATAATCGGAGTTGTGTAGTGTATGTTGTATTTTTTAGTTTGTTGTAACAAGAATGATAATGAATTGATGATTTCTAACGTTGTAGTTACGAGAATTTTAACGTATCTTATTATTTTTACGGAGAAAAATGATCCTTTTCCTGCACTAAAATGCTGCAGAGTGAGGTTTGTGGTCAATATTCCTTCAACCTACACATTTTGATGAATACTAACTTCTTGGATATTCCTCGTTTGGGTTTATCGGTTAACGGGGCAAGCTTTTCTTGTGTTTTAAAGATCTGTGAAAACTTGTGTGATCAAACAATAGGAAAGCAGATACATTGTGGAAGTTTTTATTTATATATTACTGTTAATGTTATTTTTAAAGTTTAAAAAATAGGTTTTGTTTAATTACAGGATATTTTAGCATTTTGCAGATGTTAAAAAACAAACAGTTTTTTTTGCAGACTACAGACATTTGGTCCATCTCTTCTACAGCAGATGTCTATAGATGTGGTTCGCATACTGCAAACATTTTCCTGCAGAAAAAACAAACATCACCCAAATGTCTGCATTCTGAAAGAAAAAGACTGTTTGTTTTTAACATCTACAAACTGCTAAAATATTTAATAATTAAGCCTCAAATCATCATGCCACGCGTATTCGAATGGTGCAACTGTTAGAAACTATGTTTCCCCTTCATTTTATTAATTTCTTCTGCTTCACATCTTCAATCTAAATTATTGATTAACACCAGTTTGCAAGAGGCATTGTAGCAATATACAAAATATTTTAGCAATAATTTAGAGTGGATGAAACTCAATCTAAATTATTGATTTATCCATTTTCTAACTGGTGTTAAGCATTTGGTTTCACCATAACCACTCCATTTCTTTTTATGTTAAAACTGATTTGATGTTGCTTTGCAAGAATCCAACGAATCCAGCTGACGAAGGGAGGGCGGCGAAGGTGTGGCTGGCTGAGGGAGGGACGACGCAGGTGCGCCCGGCGGAGGGAGGCGCGATGCAGGTGCAAAGGTGGGGGAGGGGGCGACAATGGTGAGAGGGAAGGAGGTGGAGGGTTGCAGGTGGTGGGAAGGTCCGCGCAAGTGCGGCCGCCAAAGGGAGGGGCGGCACAGGTCCAGTTGGTGTGGGGTGGTGGGGCGGTGGTGGTGAGAGGAAGGATGGGGAGGAGGTTCAAGTGGTGGGAGGATGGAGATGAGATGCATGGCAATGGGTTTGGTAGGTAGTTTATTATGTTAAAAGTTGAGAAGAGGTTGAGAAGTGGTAAGTCCACATCTTCTCCACGCAGACGTCAGGACGTTTTTTAATAAAACGTCTTTAAAAAATCAAAACTCTGCGTACTCAAAACCTCTTCCTGCGTCTGCGTGTGCGCAGATGAAGAGGTAGGGAATAGCTTTTGAAGAAAAACAAACAACCCTATACTTTTTACAATCAATTCTTGGACGGTTTTGAAGGGTAAAACCATCGTCAAAGGAGACGCGATGTTTCACAACATAAATGCAAGAGAACTTATGCAACAACATTGTTTGTTATCCTGTTTGTTTTAGCCGGATTTACGATGGGTTTAGTGGCCTATTACCCAAGCTGTGATGTTTACAACTAGTATAATTAGTTCAAACATAATTACATTTAGACATGTTTTGACCCAATATACATAACGAGTTGTTTTTTAAAACCCAATAATACTAATAACCCTACAAGAATAAGGTTTACATAAATAGAAAGAGAGAGGGTCATTTTCAGTTCAACGTTGGTTTGTTATTTGTTATGAGCAACCTTTAGATAGGGTGCACGCAGGTAAAGGGGCAATTCTTGTGAGTAGCTCGAGTACAACACCATAATGTTTTGCATGTAGCCCGATCAGGTAAAAAAAATAGAGTTTATGAACTCGTGCTTGAAGCCGCCTTATTATCTTCTACATTTATACATTTTGCATATAAACTTATAACATCTTCTTTTGGGTACTTTTGGTTTCAAAAGACGAACACCACTCTTTTAAGAATACTTTTGGCTAGTTATAAGTCAAAAGACTGTGAATCTTCCACTCTTATATCAATCAGTGGGTTTCATATGCCTTACGCGACGAGAACGAACTGATTTTTAAACAATATTTAAATGGAAACTTAGACGGAATAAACTAAAATATAATAAAAACAAACATTTGTAAAATTTAAAAAAACGGTTGAAATAAAAATAAACACTCTACATTGAGATATTTAAAATATATTATATTTTACAAAAATATAAGAAGAACACAAAATAAATTTAAGACTAATTATAATAAGAAAAATATGAGAGCAATAAAAGTATTTAATGTTAACCATTTCAATAAAAAAATAACAAAGTGATATAAAATGGTTACTTGTAAATTAGAACGTTTTAAAAGAGGAGTGAGTAATTAAAAACCTAAGTTTTATGGTCGAATTAAAAGTTTACAAAACTACATTGTAACTAACTTTCATCATTTGTGTACTCAACCCTTTTTACAAAACTACCTCTCATGATAAAGATTAAAAACTTATATATCAAAACTAAAATATAATAAAATTTAAAAATAAAATCCAAATAACCCAAAGAAGCAAGTTATAAAAAAAGATAAAAATATAGTCTTAAAAAGAAGTTAAAAAAACAAACGTCGCCTGAGAGATTCGAACTCTCGCGGGGAAACCCCATGTACTTAGCAGGCACACGCCTTAACCACTCGGCCAAAGCGACACTTGATGCTTTCACTCAATCATAATTAAATTCAAAATCATAGAATAATCTGTTATCCCAGATTCAAAGTGAGAACAGACCCATCAAGAACTCGTTGATTTCTCACAGATGAGATGTTGAAATCCTTTCGAAAAAAGTAGTAACTGAAAATCACAACACTCACAGTTGAAAATGGCGACGATTCAGGCGGTTTTAGGTAACCTTACGGCCGGAGAACGCCATATTCTGACCTCAGTCAACAGTGGAGCATCCACTCTATCGCTATTAGGTTCCGGATTCATTGTGCTTTGCTACCTCTGCTTCAAAGAGCTCCGCAAGTTCTCCTTCAAGCTCGTCTTCTTCCTCGCTCTATCAGTAAGTATCTCTGAAGACAACTCAGATCGGTTTCCAATTTGTAGTTTACTTGTGGTTGCAGTTTGTAGAATTGGATGAAACTGACTATTCTAATGATCGTTGTAGTTAGTGCTCTAGTAAGTTCCAGATTAGTGCACTGATTTGCCTAATTATGTAGTTGAAGGTTAATATGATGGTTAACTTTTGACGTTTGTGTACTTTTGTGGTGTGATGATTTGGTTGCTATACGGTTATTTAACGGACTTTGGGTGGATAGTTGTATCGGCATTGTTTTTTTTTGCTAGAATATGGTTTTGATCTGGTGGATTGCATTTTGGTAATGTTGTTTATGTAAACATGGTAAGTTTCTGTCAGGAGTAATAGAAATGAATCTAGCCTGTGTAGAGGACTGCTTTACTGTGGTGAGAATCATACACTCCATGTTGGGGTAGAATTCACTGGTTAGAAGTTATTGTTCTGCATAGATGCAATTAAAGTGCGCAAACCCTAACTTTTTCTTGTGTTCTTGGTTGATGACAAGGATAAGGAAAGTTTCCAGTGTTCTGTTCTGTTTCCAGTTTTAATTAAGTGGCAACGAGGAGAAAACAATTGGCTAAGGGTGATCATTGTATCTGGTATAGAATCAGGGGGCATAGCACGCGTACCATTTTGTGAAAGTTCACTTGTATTGCCCTTTTTTTCCATAGAATTGTTCCTGTGTGGAAATGTAACATTTATTATTATTATATCAATCCCAATCCAGTGCTGAAAGATCAACAGATGGGCAATAACTTTTGTTTTTCTTTCTTTTCTATTCTTGGTGCAGGATATGCTTTGCAGTTTTTTCAGCATTGTTGGGTATGAATGTTAAAATGAAGTGTTTGCTTCTTCTGATAGAGTTCTGTATATGCTAACATGGTCCTATTGTATATGTAGTGAACCTCTAAATGCTTCTTCTGTTATACCAAGGGCTATATTCGCTAAAATAGTTTTTTCTGTATGCAGTGATCCATCTAAAGGATTCTTCTGTTATGCTCAGGGATATAGCACTCATTTCTTCTGTGTGGCATCCTTCCTTTGGACTACTACTATTGCCTTTACTCTTCATCGTACAGTTGTCAAACACAAAACTGACGTCGAGGATTTTGAGCCCATGTTTCACTTGTATGTTTGGGGTAGGCACTGATATTCAGATTGGATGCATGCCATATTTGTATATGAGTCAATAGTTAATGTATTTTGACTGGCACATTTGGCAAATTGCGTGCTTATTTCATTTGCTTTTGAGTCATTTCTTTTTTATCAATTATGCAAGCTCACGTTGTTTTTTTCTCTTTCTTTTTTCTCTCTTAGGAACATCGGTTGTTATGACAGTTTTAAGATCTATTGGTAATGAACATGGACATCTAGGCCACATAGGTCGTGTAGCTGCATGGTGCTGGACAGAAACTGGACGAACAGGAAAGGCAAGTACGAATTGGTCTTGGTTTGGCTATAAGACTTTCTGTTTATGGTCATATCTTCCCCTTTTACTTGTATTTTGTGTAGAAGTATGTATATCTGCTATTGTTTTTGCAAAGGGATTGGGAATATAACTATATTGACTCCTACGGTTGCATAATTCGAGTCACTTCCAGTAAAAGAGATTGATCCCATGTAGTGAACACAGTTGTCAAAGCGCCCCCTCACAATTCATGACCATTTCTGCTGGTTGACTTTGGTCATTTCGATATCTATCCTGGTCTCTCTGTTTTACGTATTTCTCTAGTACTCTTGTTTCTGCTAGGTGATTCTATATTCACATGCAATGTTGACTGAAACTAATTTCTAATAAAAACTGTTCAAGAGGGATTCTTACTAGTGCTACTACTTTTTACATATTTCTCTTGTACTAATGTTTTACGTGTCTCCAATAATATTTGGCTGTGTGTGTTGGGTTTGTAATCTGCAAATAGGAGGAACTATACTATACCCTGTGTCGTAATATTTGTTAAAACAAGTTACAGAGTGTTACCCTCAGGAGAGAAAACACTTGAACTTATGGTAGTTTTAGACATCTGTAAAGCTAGGCAGAACACCCTATGCGCATATATTTCTACTGCCCCTTAGGGTACTGTAAAGTTCTAATACAAGAATCTTCTTAAAGAAGACATTGGGATATTGACATTCTACATCTCAGTTGGTTGCTAGTTACTCAGGTCTATACACAACAATTTAGACATCACTTGTTGCTGGTTACTCATTAGGATATTAACATGCCTCTTCCCCTATAATACTTAAAAATATCATATATATGCTTACAAAGCTTATGATTTTTTTTTGTTGATAAATTGAAAAAACAATCCACTAGACTATAATTCATATAGCATTGATGATTGCATTGTAAAGGCCTATCAAGAAAATATATATTCCATCATAAAAACTTAGCTATTATTCTCTAGAACTCAATACGCTACAACTAAAAATATATTTTAATTGTGTAGTCATTCATTCCATATTACCATGTTTGGTTCTTTTAGTGGCCATTGAGATGTAGGTCACAATATTCACAATTTTATCAACCTAGAAGGTGATGAACAGGATGATGTTCTAATTTTCAAACTTGTATGCACAATCATTAATATTTGAATTTAACAATGCAAGGTAGATATTAACAATGAGATTTATCATCATATGGACCTCTTGTCTGGGTCTATTTCCCAGGTCTTTTAGCTTAGAGAGTTAAGTGCAAACCAAACCTAATGAGTAATGAACGAGCATAACCACTCAAGACATTTGATCCAATGATCAATTTCACTAGCGATTGAAGTGCTAATTTTTTAAATGATGGCCACTTTAATCTCGTATCATTTTTGGGTTTTGGCATGCGACATGCCTACATGAGGTTGATCAGAATCTTGATTCTTTAGAGGGCATTTTTCTGGCTAAAGATCACTTAAATTAAGCTATACAAGGACAATAGAAGGAGTTAGACAGCTAGTTATGCCAAAATCTTGTTTGTCATTTTCTAAACTTGATGGGTGACTGTAAGTTTTTGACTTGTATAGATGACCTTACACCTGCAAGTGCAGCATGAAATAAGCTAGACTGTACCTGGTTTTGGGTGATTTAGCTACTCTTTCATATAAATTGACAAGACTATATTATTGTAAACAATTTTTTCATAATTGAACAAAGAAGTATGGGTTCTAGATATGCTTTTGGACAAGTATGTGAAAATGTACAGTAGAAATCTCTTGTTGAAACCCGCAGTATATTAATCATGCATGCTTATATAATTTGATGTATTCTTACAGGCTGTCCACTTCTTTACCTTTTATGCACCTCTGTGGGGTGCAATTCTATTCAATGGGATCACTTACTTTCAAGTTATACGCATGCTAAATAATGTAACCCGTGTAAGTTAACGTACTCTACTCACTCTTTTTAGTATGTGGCTTCTTGTTTATACGAGGGACAATAAGACAGTTTGGATATGGTTCATCTAAGTCACTTTCTGTAAATTTCAGATGGCAGTGGGCATGTCAGATCGTGGGTCTCAGTCAGATACACGAGCAGACATGAAGGTATTAATGTTTTAATTAATTACTTTTGTGAGAGGTGATTGGTGAAGTGATTCAGGTTATGTTGTCTAATGAATAAAATAATAATAAATAGCTAAAAAGGAAATTGGTTAAACAGTTGAAAGTTATCAAAAGTGTATTTGTAATCACTGAAGCCTCCAGAATCGTTTTATTCACAATATTAGATTAGTATGAAATATTTTAACTTATGTAAATATGTGATTTTTTATGAAAAAATATTTGTTTATAAATTCTAATAAGTTTGGTCAACTAAGTGTTCTGGGCAATCTGACCCATTTCGACCTGTAAAAATAGTATTTCTTATAACCCGAGCCTATTTTGACCTTTTACCTAACTCACCCATATTACCACCTCCAATGTCCATATTTGTTAAATATAGAGCTCTTGAAAATGGGGGAATTATAATATATCAGGTCAATACTGAGCCTTATGCTCCTCAAAAGAAACAAAATAATACAAAGATAAGCATGATTTCATATGAATATTTTTCTTAGTCATGGAGACGGCCTTTTAGCAAAAATGCAAATGAAAAGGTTGCATACAGAGAGTTCATGTCATCCATCAAGCAAGCCTTGATGCATTGGAGTTGGACCCCATTGCATTATAAAGTTCCCTTCAGCTTATTTGGTTCATTGTTTTTTCTCTTTATACAGGCTTTGAACCGGTGGGGTTACTATCCACTCATTCTTATAGGATCATGGAGTTTCGGGACAGTCAACCGTATTCATGACTTCATTGAACCAGGTCATAAGATCTTCTGGCTTTCTGTTCTTGATGTTGGAATGTCAGCACTAATGGTAATCATCTGATCTCCATTTCCCTTACTTCTTATTTATAAACTACAGGTGGTAATGTTAATCCATTTACTCACGAATGGGTCGATTTGATTATGTTTTATCTGTAGTGGAAAAAGTGTATTTGTTAATGCTTACAACCTACTAAATCATTTTGTCCAAAAAGTATTATTATTTCTGTAATTTTTTATTCATATCTATCAGTCTATCACACAAAGTATTTATTAGTAATGTTAAAAGAAATGGACACGTATTTATTAGAAAAGTTAAAAGTTTTATTATTGTTGTAATATTTTCATTCATATTGAAGTACGCCTGACACCCTTGTTTTGACTTTTGCCACCTCTACTATAAACTATATGATTTAGTTGCTTATGTCTCTTTTTTGTCTTTTCTTTAAATGACAAAGACACACACCCTACACTACACATTTGTCTTAGACAGAACTTGAGTTCTCAGCCTCAACCAACACTGTTTGCGATACATGTTATACTAAATTGTTTGACTCATTGACTGTTATCTAAATACACTTCAAATCTTCAATAGAGATGAATAAGTGTAGAATGTGACCCAAATCAATACCATGAATTTATTTATTAAAATGCCAATTTTACTCGAGTTGTTATCGAATTTTAACGTGTGATCCTCAGGTATCAGAAAGTCAAAATTTGATATTCATTACATCTAATCATGATGCAGGGTCTTTTCAACTCAATAGCATATGGCCTCAACTCTTCAGTACGGCGCGCACTCTTTGAAAGACTGGATCTGTAGGTCATTAATGCATGCTTTTCTGGTTCATTAATTAAAAAAAATACATCTCTTAGGACACCAAAAGGTCCATCACAAATGCCTCTGCTAGTTCCTTTAGCATACATTTTTGACAACTAATTATTTATAGAAAGTTCAGATTCAACCCGTCCACTATCAAAACTTATTTATTTTGACCTGTGACCCAACTGGAGTACACATATAGTTTTAACTCTTTCGTATACACGAGTATTCCAGGTTACCTGACAGCATAAGAAGATGGTTCCCAAAGAAGTTAAAGTTGAAAGGTCAACAACCGCAACACGAAAGTGAACTCGTCTCTTTGAGAATTGAAGAGCAACAATGAGATATCAAAGATAATGATAAAGTCATCAATTTTTTTTTTATTTTCGGTACAAAAGACGAGCAATCCAGAAAGAAAGGTGTTTCGTAGCATTTGAAGAGCTTCCAATTTTATTTTATAGTGATTTCTTGTAGACTCTAGTGTACGTATATGTGTGTGTGTTTTGAACATTTAGAATGTAGATTTTGGTGTATTTTAATTAGTTAGAATAGCAGTATGGCTTTTACCAAAACAACAATTTGTTGAGCTTCCATTCTAAGATTTGAATTGTTATATTTGTCAGTTTGGCGAAATTGATGACAACTATCAGATCATGTCTTGACCTAAACAGTCAAATGGGTCAGGATATCTGAAATATGTAATGTATATGCTAATTGTGTGAAAATACGTTGGCCTGATATGATATTGTATGTTTTGGACTATTAAGTCAATAGACTGAGATAGTTAAAATGTTAAATGCTAATAACAAGCAAGGTGTATGATATGTTGTTTCTGCAGATTAGAAAGTAATGTTGGAGCCTATATAGGTTAATTATTATTATTATTATTATTGTAACTGTTGGAATTATAGTCGGATCAGAGAACAAGAACAGCAGTCAAGCAACTGAGTCGGCCCGCTTCTTTGATTAATCTTAAGAAAGAAAAGACAGAACAGAATTTGTTGAATCCCTAACACTATAAGACTCTAAATTATTTAAAGGCTAAACACAGTCTACTTACAGCCAAAACATAGCTGTAGAAAATACCAAAAACAAAAACTTTCTAAACTGAAAAACGCGTTATTCCAAAAATAAGAAATCTTCTAGCCATAATTGATTCTATCCGGAATTAAAACAATAATCACCCCCTTAATTCCGGTCTTCACTTCAGCACGTCTTCTAGTCTTTTACTTTATGATTGTCATTCCCATGAGCTTTCTCATTTCTTCAAATTTGATCCTCGGCAAAGCCTTGGTAAGTATGTCAGCCTTTTGTTGGTTTCCGCTAATATGCTCGACTTTAATTTGGCCTTGTTCAACACACTCTCTGATAAAGTGATAGCGTGTGTTGATATGCTTGCTTCTTCCGTGAAAAACTGGATTTTTCATAAGGGCAATGGCTGACACATTATCCACAAAGATAGTCACTTGTTCTTCCTTTCGACCAGTTAATTCAGCTATCAAACTTCTCATCCACAGGGCTTGACACGCTGCTGACGTGGCTGCCATAAATCAGCCTCACACGAACTCAAAGCCATCTTACCTTGTTTTTGTGAGTTCCATGCCACCGGTCCATTGTCAAAGTAGAACACCAGGCCTGTTGTTCCTCTCCCATCTTCAGCATCCACAGCATGGCTGCTATCACTGAAACCATGTAGTGTTTTGCTTCCATTCCTTCGATAGCTTATGCCTAGATCAGTAGTTCCTTTGACATAGCGAAGAATCTGTTTAACGGCCTGGAGATGGGCTGATTTTGGTGCCTGCATAAACCTGCTAGCATATCCAACAGAGTAAGATAAGTCT
>BJCM01000888.1:0-12608 GCA_018326385.1 Flaveria bidentis | reverse complement strand
AAAAAGAAAAAGGAAAAAAATATTAAAAAATTAAAACTACTTACCTGTTGATATGCATATATTGCATCAGCACTCTGAACACTATTTGCTTGTGTTGCCCCAAGCTTATTCCATAAAGAATAATCTCGTGGCTTGAGTTTTAAAGCTGTTTGGAATGATTCGATAGCTTTATCATATTCTCTTGAAAGATTATACAAAACACCTAGTACTATGTGTACATCTGCATCATCAGGTGCCATTTGAGCTGCCTCATTAAAAGTTCTAGCCACCTGCAAAATACCTAAACAAATGAGAACTAAACTTGATATCAAGTAACTATGTCCCTGGATCTTTTCACTATTAAATTTATAATAGCTTGATCAAAAAATATATAATATCATCACATATACGATATTAAAGAACACTCACATCAGCATAGTAGAGAGAATCTGAGAGTTCGGGAGGGGCAATTTTCCCATACGCAGGATGGTTGCGCAGCCAGCTATACAAATATTTTAATGCGGCTTGTTGTTCCAACTCTGTGGAATTAGAAGATGATTAGGAAAGTTTTTGTAACAAAACAAAGGACAGATGTCAATAAATAGTGATCAAGTTCCATCTCTGTCCCACCTAGGTTGCTCAAACTTTTTCTAAAAATATCAGATGGATGTCATGTCATCAACTTTACACAACCTAGATGTCAAGTCAACATATGTACCACTAATAAAACCGGCATAGTGTACCAATGGGGTCAAATGATGACATAGATGTAAAATAGCTTACATGGTACCATGTCATTGGTTCCACACATCTGGGATGCCGAGTCAACATATGTAACAGGTAATATAGCTAACATGGCATGTCAATTGTGTAAAAATAGCTAACTTGGTGTCCTAATTGCACAAAACTGAAGACATGGATGCTCACACGCGGAGCACCATGGCACCAATTTACACAACTGGAACACTACGTCAACACATGTGACTAGTAACATAGTTGATGTGGCGTGCCAATGTAAATAGCTGACTTGGACTCCCAATTGCATAAAACTAATGTGGTGGATGCTCATTGTGTATATAGTGGCGGGCGTCAGGTCATTATATTGACACACTTAAAAACGCCAAGTCAGCTTGTTAGTTGGTAACATAGGTGGCAAGTCTTTTCAAATAAAATTCACAGCTGTTAAGCAAAACTTGAGTGATTAGCCTCTTAAAAGAAGTCCGTAACCTAGGTGGAACAATGGTAAAACTTGGTTACCATTTAGTGACAGTTGCCATAAAAAAAATATCTACACAGGAGTTGAGATGCACAGTAAATACCATTTGTATGGCTCACTCCAAGTGCAAGAAGTACTTCCAAGTTTGTTGGGTTGGCTTCATGTGCACGCATCATTGATGCGATTGCCTGCCATAAAAGTGTACATGACTTAATATATTTAAATCAATCTTGCAAGATTAGAGCTGAATAACGAATGATGAATCAAATACTATTGAAACCTGTTGGTCATCATCATTTTCAGCATGTGCTACACCAAGTAACCTCCAACCTTCAGCATTCTCGGGGTTCTTCAAAACTTCAGCTTCTAAAGCAAGAACTGCTTCACTTAAAAGACCTTTCCTGAACAGTTCTTGACCTTCTTTCAAAGGATCAGGATGACCCACGTAAGGGTTCAAATCAGAAAACACATAAACTCCCCTTGCACTGTCAGATTTCTGCTTCAAAACAGCTTGCTCGTTTAAGTACCTACAAAATCATCCTTCCCATCAATTACACCTTACCACTAGCAAGCAATCTGAAGTGCTCATTCACATCAATTAACAAGAATCTTCATACAACTAAAGATAATTGATGTAATTGGCAACAAGATAGACTTACTCGTCATATGCACTTGCCCAGTTATCAGCAGAATCATCTCCCAGAATCCCTTCACCAACCTGGCGCCCAAATTCATCTGCCCAATCATTAACTTCCAACTTGGAAAATTCATTGACCCACTGTTCATCTACTGGACCGTGATGCACACGTTCATTAGCAAAATCATCTGCCCATCTATCTGGGGCCCTGGAAACCTGAAAACACCATTATTCATCAATAATTATATGACCAAAGTACATGTCTTGGGGAAAACAAATTTAAGAAGGTGGGCCCTGAAAGTTCTAGTTACTTGCTCATGTGCAAACTGATCTGCCCAAGAAGACGGTCCCGCATTATATTGCTGTTGAAATTCATTTGCCCAGTCACCACTTGCAGGTTTGACTTGGTTATCCTCAATAGTCAACTCCCCACGACTCATCTTTGACACAAATTGAAGGAACTTTGAGTTCTGCATATCACCAAATAATATCAGAATCAAATAAGTTCACACCCACCCTCGAAATGCAAGAATGTAATAACAAAGAAATGCATCAGATCATTTTATTTCGTTATATTTTACTTGTATGAATGGAATGGGCTTTAGTGTGAATAGTTTATTTTTTATTAACAAAATTTCATTTTTACCTCTGCTTAATATACTATTTAATAGAAGATACTGGATTTTGTATAAAAGTAATAAAAACCAAACATGTATGATATATTAAGGTTATTAGAACCTCAATTCAGATTATTAGAAATGTATATTTTTAGTTGTCTATGGAAAGAAATTAGTAATTTAGTTAAAGTTCTGAATATTTTCAAAAAAACTATAGAACTGAAATTAGATAAAATAAAACTGAAATACATATTAACTTTTCATTCCATTCCATGATAGGAATGAAAATCAGCTACATGGAAGAAATCACGTTACTTTAGAAATGATTCATTACATTCCATGTGACAAAACATACAAACTTTTTCCCTTCTAATGAAATGGACCATTCCAATACCATATGATACCAGTATACCACCACACCAAGCATTGCCTAAAGGAACACGAGTATAATAATCTAACCTGAAATTTAGGATTGTTGTTCTGAGCTAAAGTGTGTGCTAGCATACGAGTCTGCTCCATAGCAGCCAAATTTGGAATGTTTGGACCTGCCAGTTGACCCACAGATGTCATCTGACTTTGCTCCTGAAATCAATCAACATCATAAATATAAGCCGACAACCATCAATATACTGAAATATAGAGGTATAACATATCCTCACGTGTTCAAATTCAGACGCCCAACCACCAGCACCATGTTGGCGTTCAAAGGATAAGGCCCATGCATTAGGGTCACCTTGACCTCCTCTTTGTTGGGCAAATTCGTCAGCCCAACCATCTGCACCATGTGGTCCAGGCGGCATGACTTGAGACTCACCCCAATATTGTTCCAGCTCTGGGTATCTTCCAGGCATGGGGCCCCTAGCCATAGCATGATTATCAATTTCTAAAGATGATAACAGAGCATTCACCTGAATAAGTAATATAGAGTCAGTTAAATAGAAATACAAAAAAACGCTTAATGACAAAAAAAATATCCATCAATACTGGTCTAATGACAAAAATGCCCTTAAACTGTTGGAAAAGATCAGTATGTACCAGTTTTCTTTATACCAAATCTGGCATGCTTGATGATGAAATGTCCTTGAAAACTTTTATACACAAAAATACCATTGTATCGAGCTATTTATAAGCAACGATTCAATGCAAAAAAAAACCTAGTGTCTCTTTGCCACTTCACAATATTCTGGCATGTTTTAGCTGGATTTGGAATTGAATGAAACTAAAATTATACTTGGGTGGCCTATAAAGTAATTTCAATATACGGGTGGCCCCCAAAAAAAAGTTGAAATCATAGCTCTTCAAATTTTCAGCAAACTACAACCGACTGACAAAGGATGTGAAAAAACAAGTTCTAAGAGTTAATTTCTACATGTGCACAATTTCTATAAGAACAAGCCATGCTTAATCAGTTGATTACTTGACCTTATCTCTCTTGTAACAACAATATATGAATTCCAAATTAACCACCAACCAAATATGAGGCCATCTATAACATTGCCCAAAAAAAGGAGGGGGGGATGCACTGGTCACTGGTCCCTCTGAAGTCACTTTTTGTGTGGATAAGTCCCTAAACTTTGTTTTTGCGTGATTAAATCCCTGAACTTTAAAAAAAACTATGAAAATGTCCTTTTTAAGTTCCAACAAAAAGTCCTCTCTTGCATGACTAACTCCTTCTAACTTGTTAAAGTTTAACAAAAATGTCCTTTTTCACATGATTAAACCCCTTGTTAAAAATGACTTTTTGTTAGCTTAACAAGTTTGAGAAACTTATTCAAGCACAAAAGGCCAAAAATTAGGGACCTGTCAGCACAGAAACAGTAAGTCCATATGTTTTTTTTGGATTTTTACTGAAACTTCAAACATTAATGTTACCAAAGAAGAACTTTACATTGGGGTTATTTATCATGCACATGGCAATGCAGTACAAACTACTAGTTTATTTTTTCACAAATAGAAAGAATATAACTTTGATGTGTAATTTGAGAAAGAAACCTGGCCATTAATGAAATCCTCACTTTTGTCAGCAAATATATGTCTAGCCATGATGCTACTGCGATCCCGTATGCAACGTTTGTCCCCTTCAGACAACCCTAATACAGGAAGTTGAGCGGGACCAAAAGGAACTCCACCATGACTGCTATTAACAAATGAATGCAAAAAATTTGATAGTACTCTTTGCGGTGGACCTGGATCACAAAAAATTGTTAAATAAAAATACGTTATAAAATTAAAGATCTAACACTTAATGTGCCCCTAAACGAAAGCAACATGGGCTGATTTTATTTTAATTCACATAATGATAACAATCATTGAAACCAAATGAAAGAACACTCAAGGGTGTATATGCAACTGATAGTATTTAAGCTTTAGGAGGAAAACATCAAGACACAAATTTTAATGTAGAGAGTACACACAATCATGAAGATACAAGATGAATGAAGACTGTGTGATAAGTTTACCATTTAACTCTGGTTGAAGCTGCGGTTGACCTGGAGGGAAATGAGGAATCTGAGGGTTTTGTATTCCATCCCAAACTTCAGCAAGTCTATTTTCATTTGCGGCGTGGAAACCATTAATGAACTCTGAGCCCTGGAACAGAGAGAGTACATGTATAAATAAACATTCATTAATAATTAAATAAACTAAAGGTAAAAATAAACACATTATTCTGTTGATGCAGAGGATGTTCCAACTCTGAACCAGGAAGTGCTGACAAGGGATCTACAGCTCCCGAGTAAAGATTGTTGCCAGAAGAATTAAGTGTTGATGTAGGAATCTCCTGCAACCTTTCCTGATTGTACAAAAAATGTATGTAAGATATGTTGGGTATTTAACATACTAACTGATCAAATCATGCATGTTACCACATCCTTCATATCATGATGAACAATCTGAAATAAGATGTTAACCATATATGGTGTAATGAAATCAACACATGACCTCACCATGGAATTAAACATTCATTTTAAGATACAAGAAAGACCACATGCAATCATCGTCACCTCAGAAACAAGAACAGGATATCAAAACCATCAAATTTGCTACAAAAACTTTATAGGGTTCTTTGCAAATACCATGCAACCACCAAACCCTTCCACATAAGACCACTTCTATACTTATGACAGTTTATGATTAAACAAACAGTAACCTATTTCAAGCATCTCAATTACTTCTCGATCATCCAGGAACACAGAAAATATTATACTTGATTAACAGAGTATTCGTAGTTTTACCACACAAGCATAGTTGGGGTCAAAACATCTGAACGCCAAAAATTCTAATAAGTATAAATCACCAGATACAAGTCATAACAACTCAATTCAGCTTTAGCAACATACTATAAGCTTATGTACAATCAAGTCCAACACCACAGACTCCCAATTACATATTTCCAAACCATAATCACTCCATCTACTCACCATCAACAGCCATATACCTAATTCCCTACAATTCCCAACTTCACAACTTCAATCAACAAATCAACCACCACTAGTTCAAAATTAGCTACAACACATCAACGAATAACGACACAACGGAGCTACCTTTTGCGACGAAGAGCCAATTAGGGCGTTTGCAAGAGCACCGAGAGGGTTCGATGAAGAAGACGAACCAGGGACCGCACAGGCTGCACCACCGGTCACCAACTCCCTCATCGCCATCTCTGATATCGATCAGTTGAACGTAAAATCGATTCGATTGATTTAATTTGATTGAATTAGGGTTTTGCAGCAATCGATCGATGGATCGATCAATTTGTTTGTAGCGATGTGAAAGATAAACGATGGTAGCAGATAATGGAGCACAATTTTGGGGCGTTCTTCTTTTCAAGAAAAATAATATTATTATATATTTTTGTCAATAAAATAAAATGATTTTGATGATAATAATAATAAGTGGATAAAAACAAAAACAAAATACATCTCTACCGAACCGACCCTAGTAGTCTAGTAACCCATACCGGCTATTTCGTTATTTTCGAAGTAATTTGATTCAATTTCTTTTAACCGAATAGTCGTTTTGCACATCTGAATACCGTTAAATCAAAGGCTTTTAAACATATGATATATTTTTTTTGTTTCGTTTATTATGGTAATGTATTATGCATGTCTTTCGTATTTGTTTTGCATATCTGATTGTTTAGACCAGCTAGCAACGACATGGTACAGACATGGCGTAGACCATTATTGACTCGATTAATCTATGCTTCGTCCAGACAATCGCTACTAGTAGAGTGAATTTAGTTTAGATCAGGAATGACTCTAAGTCATTTAACAAAAAATTACATATGCTAGGTCCCTAATACTTTAGGCCGTAAATACTATTTTAGGTCTTATATTTCTTATGCAATAGTTTTAACTTTTAATATAGATTTGTTAACACACAATAACAAAAAGAAAATGTGAATGTTAAATAATTCTTATAGAAAAGACTCGTAAAAATATATGATCATACCTTAGAACTTATTTGTGTAATTTGCTCAAATCTCAAAAATATTCTTTGGTATAATCTCAAAATTATTATTTTGTTGATTAATTTGGTCACTCTCATGTTACTTATAGCGTTTCAAGAGATATTTTCACGTAAAAAAGAACATACACTTGAAGATGAAGATACATATTTGATAGTTAGTTCTTATGTGTATAATGTTATGATATGATCTACAAAATCAACACTAGCCTTTCGGTATTAATCTAGTTATACATGATTTACCACAATACTGCTTGTTTTATGTTAACGATGCATAAATTAAATAGCATATTGAACAATTAGGAAGATGTATACTATTTAATTAGTATTACTGCTAATCATGAAAAGAACATATGAAATAACACGTTAGATATGTAAATCGAATTATTAAATACAACCAGTAGTAAATTATCCTTGTAACATGCTAAGATTTTATGCTAAAATAGACATCTCGTTCGTTATACTAAAGGAAAAATAAAAAATTCTCTCATTTTGAGACTAAAGCTTTTCATAATTATTATAATTAATATTGTAGTTTTATCATTCCAATTTTCTATGATACCCATAAGATTAATACATGTTGTGTCAAACTAAAATGCATAATTTTATCATCATACCTTGCTTATTCGTTTAACTTTTTAAAGATTAACTTAACAAACAAAATTAGTATTCAAAATGTTATACCAGGTTAACTTTAAAAAATCAATAATCATCAATATCAATTAATTATTTTCGTTTAATTTTATATATAACTTTGAAAACCACTTCAAAGTTTAAAACGAATGAGACTAGGGGTGTTCATCGGTTCGGTTATCGGTTTGTTCGGTTTATTCATTTTTTAATTTTTTTCAGGCATAACCGAAGACCAAACCAAACTGAACCGAATTGGGAGTATGACTAACCGAACCGAATTCAATTCGGTTCGGTTTCAGTTAAAAACCGAAAAACCATATTCAACCGAATTCCCATGTTTAGTTTTTTAAGACATTAACTTTAGATCGTTTGTACGATAATCACTCTTCATATATATTTCGTCAAAAATATATATCAAATATTAAACTATTGAATTGTTAACAACCTCATTTTTTTAAAAATACAAATAGTCGACTTTGACTCTTTAAAAAATAAGATTTAACATTCAATTTTGATAATTGGAGTTGAGCAAGCATATAAATTCTTATTTATTTGGTTTAAATAAATCACCTTGAAAATTTAGGCCTTAAGAAGTTGTGCTAAACTTAAAATTATAAAAAAATAATAAAGTATAAATATTGAATTCGGTTAAACCGAACAAACCAAATTCAAATTTTACATCGAAACGAAAACCGAATTTCCAATTCGGTTTTAATTACAAACCGAACAGAAAACCGAATTAATAATTTGGTTCATTTTCTTCGGGTTACGGATCGGTTTCGGTTTTTTTAGGTTTTCATTTTTTTTCGCACCCTAAATGAGACTATATGAGTAAAAAATATAGTTTGGTTGGAAACTGGGCCTGTTTAAAATCTTTTATTGCTTTCCCTTTTGTGGGCCGTAGGGCCATCACTTGTTTTTTTTTATGAATCTAAATATAACTAGTGTTGGTAGTTGTTACACAGCATTCATGCTAGAATTTCTAAATCTTTTTTTTATCTTCATATTTAATTTGAAGATTTTTTTTATTTGACGTATTCATCAGAATATTCATCTTCATCCTATCTTTAAAATTTAATTTTGTATGAACGGTAATTGTTTAAATATAACAGTCAACTATTCATCATCTCTATCAATTTCTTTGAGTATGTTAAAACAAATATTTGTGAGTAGATAGAAAGAGAGTTCTAAAATAAGATACCCTATGCTAAAAAAAATTCAGAGATGAATTTAAACGAAGTTAGTTTTCTAATTAAACTATAAAATGTAGGTGAAGACTGAAGATTATAATGCGAATGCTAGTCTTAATTTTTTAAGAGTGGTTTTGTAGTGAGTTTGTTAGGAAACAAGAAATATATTTTGCCTCATATAATTTAGTTTTATTTCATAAATGTATTGTAGAGTTGCAAATAAAAATATATAAAACGTATAAGCGGTGATAAGAAAATAATAACACATTATAGGGGGTATGAATTATTATTGTTTTAGTATACAGATGGTGCTTTGTTCTTCGATTAATAGTCAATATCCAACTCGATTGACATGATACTTATTCTAGATTGCTTACAACTTAAGTTAAACTTGCTATTTGTTAAATGTTGACATGATAAATTGCTATTTTAGGAGTCATAAAAAGAAAGTACATTGCCTATAAGAAACTTCGTATATTTCTAAATGAGATTAAGAGAATAAATAGCACATCCGGATTACTTTTATAGTGAATTTCTAGATCTGGTAAAAAATTTAGAAATCAAAATTGAAGGTAAAGATTTTAAATTAAATGATTAATAACTGCATGGATTAACAAAACACATGATTATAAGAATATTTTCTTAAGACACGTATTATCATTCTAACATAGTAAATGACACGTGTCATAATTCTTGCATATCAAAAAAATTATTTTCTTGTATCTTTCTCATAATAAATACAAAAATTATAAAAATAATTAATTTGATTTTTCTTTTTAACCAAAATATGCTAAAACAAATATATCTATATTTGTGTTTTTTGTCTCTCTCATACTAAATGATAATTATTGTAAATATGTAAACTAAACTATTAAACATTTAAAATATAAATGTAATTATTTTAATAATTTATTAATATATATTAAATATAGAGTAATAATTTTTAATGCATTATATGTTATAACTTTTAAATATTTATTATATTTATATTTCTTCAATGAATAATAACATTTTGAAAATAAAATATAAAACTAATAATTTTATATATTTTATTTATTCCACTCATGTGATACACGAGTTATGACTTATTTAAAAAAAACCGTTGTGTAAATAAGTTGTAAATAAACTATATGATTTGAATGATATTTTGCAGGTGCATCATGTACTAGCTTTACCTAAACAACTAAACCTCACAATGTTTTTAATTTCTTTTTTCAGCCAAAGCCGATCTTAACAAATTATAAACATTCTTATAATTTTAAGGTTTTTAATACTATACAATACATCATCAGTATACTATTTTTTTAATCGTATGATATGAATTTAAAAAATACAACAAGTAATTGAGATGAGAGGGCTTGTTAGACGAGCTAAATTATAGAATTTAAGTTCGATAGTCATGTGAACCGCTTGTGACTGTTTGGCACAATGCCGACTTTTATGTTGTTTCCATCCATATTTTTACGAGCTTGTAAATCTAAACCAATAAAAAGTTTTGTTTTTGTTTTAAGTTTTACTTATTTGTAGCATACTCATTTTTTAACCGGTTTTTTTCAATTCGAGCCGGCCAAATCGTGAATGAAGCTCGTATCATTTATTGTTTTCATCTTCTTGGCGGTAGGAACAAGAAGAAAAAAGATGGGTGAAATGTTAATATTGATATATTTCTAGAGTTATCTTGAAATATCAATAATATAATACAATCCTTAACTAAAAAGTCTTCTAGGATTATAACGTATTAATATAGAATTTTTAATGATTAATCATGTGAACAAGTGCAAGAGATGATTGAGGTGAGTTAACTCGGGAGACAAGCTATAGACAAAGACTTGGTCAATCAATCCTTGAGATTAATATATTTCAATTAAACTTTAAATAGAGAACCTTAATGGATATTTAATATTTTATTAATTTATATTTTATAAAATTTAAAATGACAGGTATTTTGGCTTTATTCAATTGGATAAACTCAGTCAACTTAAAGTATGTTACAAAAATCAAATTTTAAAAGTATTTCAGTTAGATATTTAAAGTTTAATATATATTTTAACTAAGTTAGTATCTCGTGTATTGCACGGGTTAAATAAATAAAATACTAAATAACTAGTAATAAAAATAATGGTCTTGTCAAAAGCAACGGCTTTCTGCCTAACCATGACCCTATTATTCAAAAACTTTAATTTATGAATTATAAAATCATTCTTTAAGATAAACTATAATTAATATTACGTATAAGTAGCTACTTTAAGTACATAAAAAATAATTTATTTTTATTAAACTTTTTTTTATAAAAAAAGTATGGTTTTATAAATATTTTGTTTTAAGAAAAATGATTTTTTATAAAAAACTTTGTTGTATTCTGTATTTTATAAAACTGTAATTATAAAAAATGTGTTTTACATAAAAATAAGTTTTTTATTTATAAATTATATATCTTTTAATTTAAAAATGGTATAAGTAATCTTATTAGTATTTAATATTATTATCAATAATACAGAGAAATTAGTAATCTTATGTATAAATTTCTTGTTTATTAAATATATGTTTCAAAACTATCCAAAACAAATATAGACATACATTATATCTAAAACTAAAAGTAAGTTTTTAAGAAATATATAAATACTATTACTTGATGTTGACACATATAGTTAGTATGCACAAGCAAGCTCGATGCTACTTATATTTGTATTTGTATGGATTGATAAACCTTAGTGTACAATGTTGAAATAATGTGATTTATGTAACAAAATCAAGGGCTTATTGTGGCATTTTTAGGCATTTAGGCAAATGTGGATATAGATACTAATAGTTTGTTGCCCCAAGAGTACATGTGTTTTAGTTTGAGAAATGATGATTGGTTCTTCTGATAGGCATGATTATACTCACAATTGGCATGACTCTTACACAACTCAACAAAATCATGAATATTTCCTTTTTGTACCATATTTTGGCCACACATGTGAAGGGTACTACCATGTTTTCACATATACAATTCATAGTTATATTTGGTATAAGGTACCTTATAACTATTTGCAAATAGGTATGTATATACTATTTGGTGAATAATATATATATTAAATAATTAGTTTTGGTAACACATAGCTTATTGTTATTTTTATGAAAATTTTATGCTGATGTGAGATGGCAATTCATAAATATGTATAATGGCAATTCACGCATAATGAGATTACGAGAATAGCTTTAGATATATAATGTCACTTACATTTAAATAATTTTAATTCTAAAATCTTTTTAAGTACTGAAATAAACTTTCGAAACAGAAAAAGGATAAAATAAAAGACATGCTAATTATTATTATTTTTTACCAAACCATGGAAATATGTATTTATGTGATATTTGTTCGTAATTTTATAGAGACAACTTTCAATGTAATATCCATGTTACTATATTCTATCCAACTCAAAAATAACGTCATTCACATTAATACAATTACAACACAAGTTTTTAGTTGATATGAACATGACCCGTTTAATCTAAAGTTTAATTTTATTTTTCACATCTTAATAATATTCGAACATTATAAATTTACAATAAAAATACAAATGTGCAAAACCAGGACATGTCAAATTTCAAACTATAAAAGTTATGCTTTTTTTTCTTTAACCTTTCAATTATAGCATAAGAAAACTAACTCAACTAAGTTATAACACAATCCTAATTTTCTTAATTTTTCAAACAAAAATTAAAAATAATAATAATAATAATAATAGTAATACTAATAATAATAGTAATAATAATAATAATAGTAATAATAATAATAATAATAATAATAATAATAATAATAATAATAATAATAATAGTAATAATAATAATAATAATAATAATAATAATAATAATAATGATAATAA
>BJCM01000887.1:0-12589 GCA_018326385.1 Flaveria bidentis | reverse complement strand
ATAAATTGTTAAAATAAAAATAATTTATATTTTAGATTTTTGATAGTTTAATTTAGTTGTTTAAAATAACTATCATTTAATATGAGAAAGACAAGAAACACAAATATAGATATATTTGTTAAACATATTTAGTAATAGAGGAAAGTCAAATTGATTGTTGTTATGATTTTGCATTTATTACGAGAGAGGGGGGAAATAATTTTTTGATATGTTAAAATGATGACATGTGTTATTTGATGTGCTAGAATGATGACCCGTGGCTTCAAAAAACCTTATTTTATTATAAATTATTATAGATAAAAGTTGTATTTAACTTTTAGTCTATCATTACAGCCTATACTACAGTTGATATAATTCGGTTACACTAAAGTTAAACTTCCTTGTTTGGAGATCAACCTTTAATAATTTTCCCAACAAAAAGAAGAATAACAAGGTTAGTGTCTCAATGGGATGCTTCTCAATGGGATCAAACATCTGTTTATATAAAATACATTTAGAACCGATGAAATATCTGTTGTTTTATTACTCGTTAGGAAGATTGATTTGATCAAACCTTCGTACTATGTGTCGCCATTCATTATATATTTGTAAAACCAATAGCTCGCTAAACACACAAACAGATGGGTTTAAACTCGCTTAGGTACATTTGACCCATCTAATAGTCCTACCAACAATATTGTTCATTTTAATAGCTCGTAATGAAAACGCCTTGAATACACTAATACATGTAGTCATGCTATCAAAACCACGACTTTTAGCTTGCTTTTACGAGTTTTTTCTTACTTCTAGAAGGTTCATAAATGTTTTTCAATAACGTCTTCTTACATGGTAGTTTGTAGGAATATATCACATAACTCAACCTTGTGGTTTTGCTGATTCTGCTCATTTTCATTATGCGTTGTAGCTTTAAAAGGTCCCGTATGCTCTCGAGCAAGCACACATGTTTGATTTTTTGATTTTTATTTTTTTCCATTTTTCTTACTATTGTTTTTGCTCAATGTGTGTATAATATATATTTGTTTGTTTGTTGCTGAGATTTATGCATGCACAAAATTATTGTTTATGTTAGAATATATTATTGTTATATGTAACTCTGTAGTTTACGTGACATGTCCGCGATTAATAGATTTGCTTGCCACAGTTGCTGCAACGAACCAAAATTTAACTTTTAACAAGACAACATCAAGTACTCCACAAACTACTTACTCAGGCGCTTCATCATCTAATGAAGTCCTTAAAAACAACATATTAAATTTTTTTATTTATTCATATTAAAATGTCTAATATTTAAATAATGTAATCATCTTATTTTTGTGACATCCTTTCTATATATTCCTTATAAGGTATGGAAAGAATCAATCTATTACTTTTTTTCATTACATATAACAATTTGTTACTAGTAATCTCACGATATCTCTTAATGACCTGTAAACCAACAAGATCAGGTAAGTCATAGCTTGTGTTTCGTAGACGACATTCAAAAGATGATGAAAAGAAATTTACTTAAAACGATCAAATGTTTGTTACTTTTGATTTTATCCGTAACCAAACTCGACACCACCAATTTGTTTCAACACAACATATTGAAATTATATCTTGTTTATTAACGATTCTTTAGAAAATATAATGTTTTTTAGATTTCAAATGTAATCATACAAAATATTTTTTTACCATACTTCTCATATAAATTTGATTTTAAAGTGATCTATAACTACATGCTAGTTTTTAAACTATTTTACTATACAACCGTAAGTCCGTAAATAAAGACAATTCTTTATTGTTATATCGTATAGTTAATCTACAATCTCTCTTTCTAATCCGTCATCCTCATCAACAATCTTTGAATGATACTTTAATTCAGGCCGTTTCAGTCAATTCAAAGTCCATTGAATCCTACACATGAATTCAAGTACCTCTTCTCATAATTACACTTCAAACAAGTTAAAAAATTAATTTAGTAATTATGAATAAACAGAATTATTCGATTATAAAAGTAGAAAAAAACTAAAAACGGTATCTTTTTGAATTTGATTAGAATTGATGGAGAATATATCGATCTTTTTGTTTTCTCCAGGCAGGCGACCGACCTGTTAAAGCTTCCTACCCCCTTCCCCACTATCTCTCTCTCTCACACACACTAACACACACCCCCACACTTTCTCTCTCTACAATTCAACCATCAATTTGAGTATTAAAAGTCGTTTCTTTCTCAATTTTGAGTGGTGGGGTTGATAGATTCTTCAAATCGGCTTCAATTTGAATCTGGGTACAAGTCTTTTCGAGTCTTTTTGAGTTTTTTTCATGATTGTAGTAAATCATATTACCGTTAGGGTTTTCTGAGTTGTGGGTGGTTGTTTTCTTGTTCAATTTCGTTTTTGTGTGATTGAAAAGATTAAACATGAAGCGAAGTAAGTTGGATTGGTTGATGTCGTTACGGCAGAAACGATCGATTCAGTTTTTGATCGGTTTGGGGATTTTGTATCTGCTATTGGTGGTGTTAGAAGTTCCGTTTGTGTCGAAGATTGATAGTCAAGAAGATGAGTCCACCAGTAGTTTCTTCTTCACTGATAGAGTTTCTAAAAAGCCCTATGCTTTGGATAGTGAAGAAGAATTGCAGGAAAAAGAAGCCCCAATTCGCCCTTTGAACGACCCACAAATCGTTGCTAAAACCCCCTTGAATTCGAGGCATTCTAATACAATTAGAGAGTTTAGTGCTTTATCAACCTTGAATTTTGATGTTAATAGTTTGAATGGTGAACCAAAGGATGGATTTGGGGATATTCAGAAGTCAGCAAAGGAAGCTTTTTCATTGGGGAAGAAGGTTTGGGAGGATCTTGAATCGGGTAAACTTAAATTACCATCGGAAAACAGGACCTCAAAGGAGAGTTGCCCGAATTCGATTACGTTGTCGGGGTCTGTTTTTCGCGCAAAAGGGAGCATTATTGTGCTTCCTTGTGGGATGACATTGGGATCACATATAACACTTGTGGGCAGGCCTAGAGAGGCTCATCCGGAGCAAGACCCGAAGATTTCGTTGTTGAAATCGGGTCAGTATTTGATGGTGTCACAGTTTATGATGGAGTTGCAGGGTTTAAAGACTGTTGATGGAGAAGACCCACCGAGGATTTTGCATTTTAATCCTAGGTTGAAGGGGGATTGGAGTGGAAAGCCTGTGATTGAACAGAATACATGTTATAGGATGCAATGGGGATCTGCTCATAGGTGTGAAGGATGGAGGTCTAGGGCTGATGAAGAGACTGGTAAGTTCAGTTGATTGCATACGCGTAATTGATTATGCTTTCCGGTCTTGTTTCTTGCTTTTAACTATGATTTCGTTGCATACATCGATATGATTTGATTGAATTTTGTAAATATCCTTCGGTTTTCTTGATATTAGTATTTGCCCAATCATGCTTAGACTTTAGAGATTGTAGGAGTTCTCATTGATGTTTAGAAAGAAGCCCCAGCCTCAAATTTGCATTTTAGCTTGATTATATGGCAACTATCACATGAAATCAATGAGAAATGACGAATTTATGGTCTTGGTTTTTGAAAACAACTTTTCTTGTTCAATATTCACTCTTTGATGATAGTTATATATGCGATTAGAAATCATGTAGAATGAGAATATATAACAATACATAAATCGTCATAGTTCTTAACTATTTATTTGTGTTTTTCTAGTTGATGGGCAGGTGAAATGTGAAAAATGGATCCGTGACGATGATGACCACTCAGAGGAGTCGAAGTCGAGCTGGTGGTTGAATCGGCTCATAGGTAGAACCAAGAAGGTGACTTTTGACTGGCCTTACCCTTTTGCAGAAGGGAAGCTATTTGTTTTAACCCTTAGTGCTGGACTAGAGGGTTATCATGTTAATGTTGATGGAAGACATATTACTTCGTTTCCTTATCGAACTGTAAGTAAACATTTTGAAAAACTCTACTTAAGTTTTAGAAAAAGACATTTAATTGAAGTTGGTAGAAATTAATTGAGTTTGTTTTAGGGTTTTGCATTGGAGGATGCCACGGGCTTGTCTCTGAATGGAGACATTGACGTGAATGCTGTTTTTGCTGCTTCATTACCCTCAACACATCCTAGTTTTGCTCCTCAACGACACCTCGAAATGTCAAATAAATGGCGGGCGCCACCTCTTCCTGACGGGCCCATTGATATGTTCATTGGTGTTCTTTCAGCTGGAAATCATTTTGCCGAACGAATGGCTGTCAGGAAGTCTTGGATGCAGCATAATCTTATTAAATCTTCACATGTTGTTGCTCGTTTCTTTGTTGCACTGGTAAGTGAAGACAAAAAGAACACGCTAATAATATCGTTATTAATAATTTTTTTTTTAGATTCTAACCTTGCATGAGTTGCTTTACAGCATGCAAGAAAGGAAGTGAATATCGAGTTAAAGAAAGAGGCTGAATTCTTTGGTGACATTGTGATTGTGCCTTATATGGATAATTATGATCTTGTTGTATTGAAAACCGTTGCAATATGTGAATACGGGGTGAGTTATGAGGTCTTACTGGAAAATGAAAAGCTGGTCTTGTGTTATATGCTAAAAGGGTACTTAATTTTGGATTTCTTATTTGTTTCTTTAACTCAGGTTCGTACAGCATCAGCCAAATATATCATGAAGTGTGACGATGATACATTTGTCAGAGTTGATGCCGTTTTAAATGAAGCCAAAAAGATTGGTGATGGGAAGAGCTTGTATGTTGGAAACATCAATTATTACCATAAGCCTCTACGATATGGTAAATGGTCTGTAACATATGAGGTAACTATACCATTTTCTTATCTTTTTCTTCTTCACAAACATGCATTAATTTCTCTTGCACATTCTTATCATATTTATGCATAAATCTGCAGCTTTTAGTAAGCTAATTTGTGCTGTGTGACTGATTGACACCTCTATCATGAAATATGTTTTTTGATATTTGTAGAATCTTGAAGTATTTATGATTTGATTCAATTGCACCAAGCCTGTTTTTTAAAAATTTACTTGTTAAATGTGTTTATTAATAGCTTAAAAAACCAACGTACTTTCTCATTTTGCATGGAAAGTCATTCGCTACAGTTTTGGAATGTTAAAATCCCCAAATTTATATAAATTACAATTTACATGTATGAGTGAAATCAACAAACGTTTGTTACTAGCATGTGGAAGCTATGTAGGAAACTTTTTGTTGACGTGGATCTCATGTAGACTCTTTTACCACCACCGCTTTAAATTGAAATTCATACCATCTTGTATAATTAAAAATATTTTATATGTTAGCATTTCTTGAACACTTTGAATGTCACTTCATCAAATCTTGACCTGGTTAAGGGGTATAAAGGCTGTTTTTATAGCATTTCACTAGTACGTGTATTCTAACAAAGTTCAGAGACTTTAGTATACAAAAATATGGCACAAGGATATTTCCATGCAAAATGAGTAACTAGGTTATTTTATGCTATTAACCCTTCGGAAATTTATGATCATTTTGGGAATCAATATAAAAGATAAAAAGACCAAAAATAGCATTTTGTTTGTAAAAGAAGGGAGTGTTCAGAAATGGGAGTAGAATTCTTAAGTTATACTAAAAGATAAGTATGTAATGTTGTCTTTTCCTATGGTAATTGCGTTTGTTGCAAGCGGGTATGAAACTGATTATTTGACTGTTAATTGGATAAACAGAAAAAAGAATATGTTTACCCAATCTTATTTTTAATAACTAGATAATCATTTACAAAAGGCAAATCCGAACAATCATCTTATGTGTACTTGAATGGTTAACCTAAGTAATGATAAACTTTTAAGATCACATAATCTTTTTAGGGTGATGTTTTGATTTGTGTACATAATTTAAATCCTTTTATATCGTCAGGAATGGCCAGAAGAAGATTATCCACCTTATGCAAACGGCCCAGGCTACATTCTATCATCAGATGTCGCTGATTTCATTGCAACCGAATTTGACAAACACAAGTTGAAGCTATTCAAGATGGAAGATGTGAGTATGGGAATGTGGGTAGAACAATTCAACACCACAAAACGCGTGGAATATGTGCACAGTTTGAAGTTTTGCCAATTTGGTTGCATAGAAGATTACTATACAGCACACTATCAATCTCCGAGACAAATGTTATGCATGTGGAACAAGTTACAGCTTAGCGGCCGCCCTCAATGCTGCAACATGAGATGACACCTACCCTTTTATCCATGATGATGACAATATAGCTACAGGAAAAAGCGTAGGCCGATCAAGAATGGTCCTTTCGGAATTCTTTGATTATTTTCTGTCTTAATCTCCCCTTCTTTCTTAGATGGGTTACTGTTTTAATTATACATGTGTGCGGGGAAATTTTGGTACGACCTCGGGTCGTTGTAATTTACTGTAGAACTTGTTCAATCTTAATTTAAAAAAGTACATCTTTCCCCTTCATGATCATATTAAGTTATTTTAGTTATGATTCGGTTCAAAATGGGTCTGGTTATCATAAAGTTTATATATAGTGTAATTTTTTCATGACAAAAATAAATTACATATTACATTCAAACAATAGTTAACAATAATAGGAGACATCAATGGTGGTCACAAGATTACAGGTAAGATAAGAAACTAGAAAATTTGATGATAATGTACTTGATAATACATTAATGCATGAGTGGAAGATGTTATCACAGGATCAAGTAGCTCAACCCAATGAAAAGCAAGAGAAGCAACAACACACTCTTGCATGAACTCTTCAGCATGTTTGCACTTGAGCCGCTAGGCGAGGCTGGAGCTGGGGTTGAACCTGCGGTTGTACTTTCATATGCGCATGTGTAACCACAGCGGCTAGGTGGAACAACCCTATACACGCTGCTAGAAGATAACAAATATACCTCCTTGTTATTGTCTTGACCATACGAAAAAAGATAACCCAATGCAGGAAGCTCACTCCCCGGTACAAGATCACACGCTACTGGAGAATCCTTAGCACAAGCGAAAGTAATATTATTCGTTGTAAAATTTCCGCTATTTTCAGGTGTTTCAACACCGGCCCACATATTATGAGCGTATAGATCTCCATACAAGTAACTGAAAATCAACAACATTCAACTTTAGTTAGTTTGGCTTCAAAAGTCAAAACAGTTCATCAAAAGTCTAACTTTTGACTAGTTTACCTTCCGTATAAACAAGGATCGGTTGTTGACCGATAAAAGAACCCGCCAGTGATTGAAGCTGAACCTTCATTCTTGTTTACATCCGAATGTTTGTATCCCATTACCGAGAAAATAGGACTTATGGAGCTTATAGATGTGTTTCCTCCAGGACTGCTTTCAGGAGTGTAAACATTCGTTCCTTCATAAACACGCCACCCGTAATTCCCATTTTTTGTGATTATATCCACTTCTTCATAGTAGTTCTTCACGAAAACAAGGTAAACTTTAAACACTTTTAAGAAAATATAGGTATATTAGTTGAAGGAAATTGGTTTAAATACCTGTCCTACATCTCCACACATGAAATAAGATGGTCTTTCTGCGTCAAAACTGCAACGCCAAGGGTTCTGTAATCCTGACGCCCAGATCTCGGGTAGTAAATCTTTATCTTCGATGTATGGATTGTCACTCGGGATAGAATAGTTTCCCCATAGCCCAAGACGTGTGACTTCTGATTCACCTGGAGTTAAACTTTAACTTATTATGATCATCTATAGTGAACAAATGGTAAAGTTTGACTTTCGAGGTCAAACTTTTGGTTTTCTTGATTCTATGTTTATACTTATTTCGTGACAAAATTCAACATCAATTTGTTTATTGTTACATATTTGAGACACATTTTTTCTCTCATCCTGAAAATTTCAAAACCCTTATTCTCTTTAGATCCAATTTGAAGTTAAATGTTGGCCTGTTTGACTCACAAGTCAGCTGTGCATCTTCTTTAGATGCCATAACCAAACAGGATAAACGTTAAAGTTGATACATTTATGTTCATAACCTGTGATTTCACTTACTGGGTATTTTATCCACATCAAATCTCATAATCTTGCCAAGCAGTGACTTCTTGTTCTGTGCAAAATTGTAGGGATCACCACCGCCACCATCCCCCATCATGAAATACAAGTAGCCGTCGTTCGGCCCAAACAGAATCTGTCCGCCGTGGTGAGACGTGAAAGGAAGTCCCATCGTGAATATCCTCCTCACTTCCACCGGAGAAGCCGTAGGAATCTGTAAGAGATCACCCATCAGAGCATAAAGTATCAACAATTATTGTCAGAAAAGCTAGAGTCTGCTGTTTGAGACAGCAAACTCTTCATTAACCAATATAAAGTTGTTTTTAAACTAAAACCACGACACAAACTCTAAACCATTCGGTACATAATGGTAAAATAACTTACCACGGACGCGCGTGAGGATGCGGTCCGGTTAGCCGAGTATTCTGCCACCACAGTTTGATACTGGCACGGCTGAGCCGCGGTGTCGGAATTTAGCTTCGAAGGATCACACTTCACGTCAGAATTACAAGCACACCTTCCAGCACAACTCGGGTTTTGGGTCTTATCACAGTTAAACGAAGCAAAAAACCGACCATTTTGTGCAAAATTCGGGTGCAAAGCAATCGACATCAACCCAAACTGAATATCAAAGTGAACTTGATCCGTCAGATCAAGAAACGGGTTGGACTCATCGAGCTCCAACCCGCGTCCAGACCCGACTTCTGGAACCGTAGCTAACCAGATTTGACCTTTCTGGTTTGAGAAAAACGCACGGTTCGAACCATCAGTATGAGCCACCATGTCAAGATACGAACCATTGGCGATCTTCTCCAAACACATGCCTGTTGGTGGTGATCTCGTGCTGTTTGTAGTGATGTTTATGCTCACCTTTTCGCCATCAAAACATATGGAATCATTGACAGATGACCCACCATTTACGTTGCAAAAATCGGATCTTGATTGCCAGATATCAGTGAGTTTATTGCTTGAATTTGCTGGTGTGGGAGCTTGACCTTGTAACAATGGCGAAAATGGTGAATTTGTTATTGATACATTTTGACATGTATCCCATACTGTTTGACAAAAACTGTTGCTTGATGAAACAGTTGAATTGCAAAGAACTGGAACTTGTCTAGCAGCTGTTTTGATCGTAAAGAGTTCTGCTGAAAACGGATCGCATCGCTGAAAAAAAGGGATTGAAGATGAAATAACAAGTTTTAACGATCAGAAAATGATAGAAATTAAGTTGAATTTACAAATTCATACCGAACAGAGGATAGATTTGAGAATTGATGCACAAGCAGGTTGAGATACATTCATGTATTCAAATTGTTTCCGTATATTCGAATCGTCGGTTGAATCACAGCATGAACTGCCATTGTAGTTGCAGAAAGCCAGAGGAGTTTTGGGTGTCACTGGTGCTTCTGTTACATACAGTTCAAGATTCATTAAAAAGAGAATTAAAATCATCAAAAATGAAAGTGAAAGTGGTGATTTGAAGTGGGATTGATGAGAATTTTGTAAAGGAACTTACTTGAATCTGTGCAGAGTGGAAGTGAAAGAGTAGGGTTAATGAGAAGATGAAACAGTGTAACAGAGAAGAAGAAGAAGACGTTCATCATCTTCATCATCATTGTATGAGCAACAGCCATGGTGGAAACAAAAAGCTTCTGAGCCGTTTGACTAATGATTTGTCAAAGAAAACAGAAAGATAAAGATGTGAAGGTGATGGTGATGGCATCGAAAGTTGAATCATGTAGGCAGTGTTCATAGTTGACTTTGCAATTAATTCTTGAATCAATTTTATATCAGGTAGTTGGTATGGTTGGAAGATTTCTGTACTCAAATATGTATTTCATAAATTATGTACATTAAACTCTTCGTTTATCGTCTTGCCCTTTATAAATAATATGTTATAAATAGTAGTTTAAGTTAAAATTGGTGTATTAAAAGTTAAAACTCGTGTTCTTGTATTCTTGGAAAATATTCGGTTGCTAAATATAGTCTTAAATAAGATATGGTTAAGGATATTATGGTTACTAAGAAGTTGAAACAGTGGGAATTGTGGAAAAACAAAGGATTTTGGAGGGATCTTGGTTGGGTTTTTGAGTATTGTGAACAGCATTGATTGTCTCATATTTGCATATGGATGACATTACACCCAACTTGCAGTTTTTTATTGTATAATAATTGAAATAAATAAAAAAACGAATACGAATAATGGGTATTAAATAATAATAAACACCGGCAATATTCAACGTCGTGAAGGAGACATTACCCATAAAGAAAATAGGCGACTTTAGCTGTTATGATATACAATATTTAAACAATGCTCCCTGTGCAAACCGCAAAATGCAACTTGTGTTCAATTTCCACACAAAATAACTTTTCGTAAATATATAAAAAATTAGTTAAACTTTGGTTTAAAAAGTAAATATTTAACGATGATACTACTATAATAGTAGGTGTTATAGTATAATTATAATTAACATAATATTAGTGTTATAGTTTAACAACTATAAAGAGAATTGTAAGAACAAATATATATATATAATATATATATATATATTATATATATATATTATATATATATAAATATATACAAGAGTTACATTTTACATCAACATTGAGGTGGACTTTATACTTTAAAAATCAATCATTTTGGTAGACAAATAAAACTATATGATGGATAAATAGTATAGTAAATTTATCTACAACTTTAACAAAAAGTTTATGCACTTGCTATGATAATAATATATAATAGTAAATCGTTTTTATTTATATCTTGTTATACTTCTATAGACATATAAAAAGAATTTTATGCGATTATGCCCAAATGCTTCAAGGATAGGATCATGTGTATATATAATCACTTATATTCTATTTTTTTCATTGAAATAAATGTATTCATAAATGATCGATTACATCATTTGTGTAATCCATAACCTAAACAAGGGCGTAGGTTTCACCGGCAAACTTCAGTGAAACATGAAGTTTTTGATGTACACTTATCAAAATTTTACGTTGTATATATTTGTTAGGTTTTGACACAACTTCTTCTATATGATGATAAGTAAGTTCTATAACTGATTATCACGTAAATAAAATGAATAATCAATGAACTTAAAAAGAAACATTATTGATTTTCCAATATGCTTTCATTCATTCTATATAACAATTGTCTGAGGATTTGAGAATTTCATTGTATAACATCTTCTTTCTGTTATAACTAGATTTGTTTTAAGGTTCACCTTTTTTTAAGAAAACACTAAGAACAATTTACATTGAACGAGTTGTTAGCTTTAAACATCATTGCCTTTTCTAGTTTCTTCCACGTGTCATGATCAATTGGCATTATCATTGTAAAGACCTTTAATATATTTAAACTATGTTAGTATCCTGTAACACGGGTTGAATAAATAAAATAATAAATAATTAGTAATAAAAATTTATGAATTATAAACAATATTTGAAGATGAAATATGATTATAATTGTATATGAATAGCTATTTCAAGTAAATAAATAATAGATAAGTTATAGATATATAGATAAATAGACAGTCTAGAAACTCACTTATTAAACGGATTATAGTTAATAATAAATACGAAAGTTACAGTACGATATTTTAATCTAAGATATGTATAAATTTATATATACGTACATGTTCAATAGATAAAAGCAATTATACTATTTTTAACTCTCTTATATAAATAGTTTTTTTAATATTTGTTTTAAGTTTTTCTTATAAAAAATATTGTTTATAAAAATATTGTTTATTAAAAACTCAAGTTTCTAATTATTCTGTTTGTTTTAATAAAACTACTTTTAGAAAATTCCATATTTTTATAACTATTTTAAAAAATGATTGATTTAAAATATTTTGTTTTAAAAGGTTCAATTTTTTAGAAAATATATGATATTTAATTTTTTTTATAAAGTTTATTCTTAAAAAACATAGTTTTGATTTTTAAAAAATATAGATGACAGAGAAAAATGTATCAATTAACAAAATTAATTTTTATGAAGAGAGAAAAATTTTTTGACTGTTTAAATTACTTTAATACCTTTTTGGAAGGAAAATAAAAAGAGTATGTTTAAAAAAATAACAAGTGTCAAAAAGATGATTTAAAAAAATTACAAGTGAAAAATAAAAACTTATTTTATTAATATTTATAGATCGCCGTCATCTATAACAAAACAACCTATACACAACATTCTCTTCATGTATGTGCAATGAAAGACTTATAAATAAGTGATTAGCGCCATCTAAAGTAATACCTTACACGAACAAAAAGGTAAATTCACAGCTTGAGATAAATTTACAAAATAATAACAAGTTATATAAGTGTTCCAACTTAACATTAAAAAATGTTTTAATTAAATCACTTAATTTTCATGTTTTATTTAAATTATAAATTTTATTATATTTTTAGCATGTTTTTCTTTTTGTTTCAATTAGTAAATATATTTTTCTTTCTTTTATTCTAAGTGGAACCATGACTTGACTTTTAGGTATTTTTATATATATTTTTCAATAGTTATATAACACACACACACACATATATATATATATATATATATATATATATATATATATATATATATATATATAT
>BJCM01000886.1:0-13797 GCA_018326385.1 Flaveria bidentis | reverse complement strand
ATATATATATATATATATATATATATATACTTGCATCTCATTTAAGGTAAGACAAGGGTATATTTGTCCAATCAGATTTCATATTATAGTTTCCAAAATAAATTTATACAAGATGTTTGGTAAGTTTGTTAGGGGCATATGAAACTTACCCTTGATATTAAATTACTACTGTATTTTATCATATGGTAAAGAAAGAAAATAATAACTTATAACCATTAACAAACAAAAACAATAAATATAAACAACCACTAGCATAACCTAGTGGCAAAGGTGACTGGTTCAAGCTTTAATTGAAATGGGAAGTAGATTTAAATTGATGTATGAAAGAATTAGATTAGGGCCTTCTAAAAGGAGAAAAAAGATTAAAAGTTCTATTAAATAATTAAAGTGTTGAAGTAGTGACGAAACTTCAAACACTTTTACTATGAAGAAACCAAATTGACATGATTTATGTAAGGTGGAACAAAACAAATACAAGTAAAATTTATGCTCTAACACATGTTTTAAATTACGCGGATCAAGTTTATCATGATATGTTGGCAATAAATTGTCTTGCAATGATATATTTGGTAAACTTAATTAACAAGAAGTCCAACCGAATGTAGATTGGTAATCATGTGATTAATTGTTTAAATACACAAAATAAGGTTAACGAAAATCAATCAACTAAGATTTTTTTACCTTGAAAGCTAACTTACTTTTCAGCCAACAATCTTCATCATCAACGACTCATGATTGAGAATCCTAACACAAATCATCATCCTTAGAGAAATCGTAAAAGGATTTGATATTAAAATAATTATCAACAATTTTAAATCTTAGACATATTCATGCCACATAACTCATAAGCATGAACCACAACCTCTACTTAAAATAAACCTCTACTTAAAGTTTTGAACACTTTGATAAACCTTACATAAAAATAATAATTTATATGTTACTAGTTAAAAGTTAAGACCACTAACATATCTATACAGCAAACCTAATAATTTAATCCTAATACCAACTTAGTGAAAGCATACATTGTTGTTGAATCTACAACTTGACACCTAAGTGGGTATCAATGTATCATTAGTGGATGGGTTGGCCATTTTATACAATATATGGGCCCTTTTCACTTCATTTTTAGAATTACTGGCAGACCAGTTTCAATGGATGCAATTCATATCAATAGCTCCACAAATGGGTCACCGACCGACACAAAAGCTATTTTATATTTGTTGGTTGTAACCTTATATCAAGATTGAAGAACTTAAACAATCTCAAGTCCGAGTTTTATATATCAATGTTGTATATAAAATAAATGAGCCGAAATGAAGCTTGAGGAATGTTTTCTTTATTGAATAAGCAGAGATCATTCTTAAGCGAATTAATATGTGGCATGGCTCGTGCCTAGTTGAATCAATGCTCAGCATGAGTTGTTTATACCTCTAGCTTCATGCACACTATTATTTTATTTTCCTTAGTTGTTTTAACATATATTAAAAATCACTATATATTTGGGGTGAAATCAGTTTATAATCTTCTTTTTCGTTGTTTGTGAAATAATTCAGACACCATCCTTTTTTTAATAATAGTTATTTAATCTAAAATGTTAAAGACACTTAAAAGGTTTGAATCTTGTGTCAACAAAGTTATTTTTTTTCAAACAATTCTATTCAGTTACTACTTTTAAACTAAACCTCATATAGTTTCTATCATTGGACCACCAACCCTAACGCTTACTAGCAAAGTTATTGATTATGTTATTAAGAAAGTGTGCCATTCTATCAATAATAATTGTTATAAGTATGGGGTATAGTGGTATACCCCCACTTCTATACCCGACCCGATGAGTCAAACCCGCACCATCAAACTTATCATTCGTTGGTCAACTCACTACCTCCTTTTAATCAAGAGATAACTATGTTAGTGGGAGCTTCACCCCCATTATTACTACTCACTTCTAGCCTCCAGGAAGACGTGTGTTCAGTGTATATATGGCTTTAAGAGGTAAAAAGAGGTAAGATATTATTGCCATTTTACTCACTATTCACATATGCATATACTATGTAATATACTCTCATTGTGGCCTCAACTAGATTTGAGCATCAGAGTATCCACGGGGCTTAAAGCTTGTGGACCGTCTAATGAGGTTTTTATGATTGTTGAGATGCACAACAAGCCTGCGACACAACGGGATGGATCTGAACCAAAAGATATTCACAACATACCCGTGAAGCATCTACCGAACCACCCGTGTGACGATATTTGTTCCAACTATAACCATGTATTAAATGATTTCGAAACACCTTTTAAGAATTTGTTGATAGGCCTTGGAAGTCGGATATAGCATCTTTACAAGCTTAGTGGGCTAGCAATTGGGTTCCATGGTGTCGGCCCATTAAGGTAAATAGCAAAGTGATATATTATTTTATAGGCACAGGGTAATAAAAACGATAAAAAGATAATGATTTATTTTATTTATTTATCCATGTTATTGAAAGTAGTTCAGATAATTATTTTAAGGTAAAAAAATCATTTTCTGAATTTCATTTCCTATTTCAGTTTGAACTACACTTTAAAACATCGGAAAATGCATTTATTAAAAACAAAAACAGACTTTCAATTTCAATTTAAACTAGTCCCCAGACACCTTCATCCAGTGTCTTCTTCTTCATCTTCATACGAGTGCCGGAGTCGCACCCGACGTTGAAGGCTTCAGGCTGGCGGCATACTCACGTGCCCACAAATCATAATGTACGATCTCCTCGAGAGAAGGTGCCGCCACCAGTTCGTCTCGATGTTTCTCACAAGTTAATTCCACAACCTTGAATATGTCCAAGTAACTAATCCTAAAACACCAACAAACCATAATATTAGTTACCACTAATGTTCAATCAAATAGCTTACTACTTGATGTTTTAAATGATTTACTTTTCATCAATGAACAATTCAACCGCTTTCTCGTTAGCGGCACTAAGAACTCCGGTCATTGTGCCGCCAGCTCGACCCGCAGCATAAGCCAAATCCATTGATGGGTATTTTACATTGTCTGGAGCTTTAAATGTCAATGATCCCAACCTGAATAACAGTTCACAATAAAAAGTTAAAAATAAATAGACACCATGTTTTATTTTCTATCATCTTTGTAAATGTGTTTCTTACTTGCAGAGATCAAGACGGGGCCATGTGATCTCGGAGCATGGTATTCTATCGGGCCACGATAGCGTATATAAAATTGGCAAACGCATATCGGGCCATCCTAATTGGGCTAGAACAGATGAATCCTGAAAATTAACAGCCCAAAGAAAACAGGTCAACATGGTTTACCAAATGTGTTAACTAGTTGACAAAGATATATTAGTTTACCTGTGTCTCAACCATGGAATGTATGATAGATTGAGGGTGAATAACGATATCAATATGGTCGTAATCTGACCCGTAAAGATAATGGGCCTCAATAACTTCTAGGCCCTACAGAATGAACATGATTCATATTACTGCTATATAACTTATGTAACAGTTTAATCGACGGGCTCAGATGGTTGCTAGAAAGCAATATTACCTTGTTGAAAAGTGTAGCCGAATCCACGGTGATCTTTTTCCCCATGCTCCAGTTTGGATGCTTTAAGGCGTCGGCTACTTTAACGTCTTTTAGTTTTTCAACAGGCCAATCCCTAACACCAAAACAAACAAAAACCATGATTTACATGAGCATTAAGCATGTAATCAAATTTCATTAGGGGTTAAAACACAAAAGTTACTATACCTGAAAGCACCTCCAGAGGCGGTTAAGATTATACGCCTTAAAGCACCTTCAGGGAAGCCTTGTATACACTAAAACAGAACATTTGTATAAAATCATGTTACAAAAAGAACAAGCTTTATATGCTAAGTTTCTCAACGCTTTTATACCTGAAATATAGCAGAATGTTCAGAATCCGCGGGAAGAATCTTAACATTATGCTTGTGTGCAAGAGGAAGAACAAAAGGACCGCCAGCGATTAACGTTTCTTTATTTGCTAGTGCAATGTTTTTCCCTGCTTCAATAGCAGCAACTGTAGGCTAATAAACGAAACATAATGGAAATTAACCATCTTTTTCAAAGATCAGATACTAAGTTATTTTGTGTCTAGTGATGAGAATGAATGCACAATTTGATAGTCAAACACAAATTAAAGAATATAAAGGCATACCTTTAAACCAGCACAACCAACTATTCCTGTGACAACAGTAACACAATCCGGGTGGCGGGCAACCTAATTAAATTTACAAAAAGTCTCCCGTGAGTAATTTAAGTGATTTTAATCAACATAATGCTTGAAAGTATTTAGAATCTAGTGCCTGACCTCAACAACACCTTCATCACCAGGAATGATTTCAGGCATGTAATCGGCACCAGCCAAAGCTTCTTTGAGTTCAACAACTAACGACTCATTCTTGATCGATACTAACTGTGGTTTAAATGCCTTGATCTGCAAAAGGGGAAAAATGTTAACACTTCTTGACCTTAATTTTTAAGGGTGTTTCGTATTGTGTTTTGAAAGTGATCATGTGATATAGAATAATCAGAATTAGATAAGCAGTGTTTGGATGTGCTTCTACTAGTTTGAAGTTGTGATAACTAATTAACAAAAAATGAACTGTTTGGGCGTTTGGCAAATACTTATAATTTAAGGATTTACATGTAAAATGACCCCTAAATAATCACATAATCAGACAAATTGTAGATTCTTATACTCCTAAACTGATTATTTGACCCCTAAATTAACGGTATTATCAAAAACCTGTAAATGCAAGAATCAGATAATCACTTTCAAAGCGCAATGCAAAACACCACTTTATCTATAAACAGATGAATTTCATCCAGCTTAAACCTCGATCCATAAGACATAATATAAGTGTCAAATCAATCTAGTTTTCATTTATAATAATAATAATATTAATGTTACACAATTCTTTTAAGTCACCTGATCAGCAAGAAGTGTGACATTTGAGCCTGCAGCAAGTGCTACAACTTTGAATTTATCAGGATTTTCAGCAACAATATCCAGTGTCTGCACATAAAAAAACACCAGATAACATAACATCATCAACAAACAGAAACCAAAAAGCTCAACTTTACCTGAGTTCCAATGGACCCAGTGGATCCAATGATTGAAATGGGCTTAGGCCCATCCCAGTTCTTCGTCTCCGGCGGAGCAACCGCCGTCCCCGGCCACGCCGGAGGCGGTGGCGCCGCCGTGGCCGTACACCGGATCCCCTTTCTTAACGGTAGCTTACTGTCATTTCTCTTTAAAGAAAACCCACCTACCAAAACACCCAAAATGCACAAATTAACAAGCAGATAACAACAAAACACCAAATAATCAAGGGATTTGTTAAAAAGTTGGAATCTTGAGTGATGAAAACAACACCTTGAAGCTTGAGAAGGTGGTTATTGGATTTGGAGGTGTCCAAGAAAGATGTTACCCTGATTTCTGTTGGAGAAAGGGTGTTTAAAGACATCATTTTTGTTTCAAATTTTTACAGATTTCAGGAGTTGAAGCCTTGAAGATGATAATCTTGATTTAGAGGAATATTCTTAGCAGAAAGAGAATGCTGAAAAGAGTGAATAGTTATGTGTATTTGTTGATCTTTTTGGGGAAATAGACTATGTGGGATCTCAGAAAGGATGTGATAAATAGTAGTATCCGAGTTGGATAGAAGAAGAAGATGGGAGTGAACGAATGGGGTGGACTGGTGGTGTGGTGAGCATATTATAAATGGATATTATTGTTACACTTATTAGCCCCTGAGGTTGGCTTTAGTTGTATTAAGTAGTAATTGTCTAAATATTCACGGTGAAGTTTTTAAAATTATATGAATGTGTTTGGTATATTATATGAAATGTTTTTGAGTAACTGTGAGTGAAGAACAGAGAAAAATATTATTGTAGATTGGTATGTTTAAATAATCATTGTTCAATTATTATAATTTTTTTAATATTTTTAAAGTGGTTGTGAGTGGAGAAGAAAAAATAATAATGATAATAATATAAAATTATTATTTAATTGAAAAGGAAAAAGAAAATATAGTAATTTTTTATGTAATTATATGAATAAAGATAAAAAACCTACTGTGAATGCTCATAATATATTCAAAAATATGTGCTTGTCTTATATCATTTGTTGTTTGGTAAATCATTTTAGGAGCTTTAAGGCGAAGTAAAATCCAAATGATCTTTTTAACGGATGTCATCGTTATAAACAATTGCGAATTTAGGACTTCTTTTAGGTGGAGTTTAAATTGGGTTCGTTAAAGTAGAATTGGACTGCATGTATTAAAAATTTAGGTTTGGTTCTTTTAGTTAAAGTATGATAGGACGTTTTTAGTCCCTTAACCAAAATTCTAGTCAATGACTTCGTGTATAAAAAATTTAGAAAAAAGTTGGGCCCCCGATAATTTAGAAGTTCTAGATGAATTAACCTAAAGATGTCAAATGTATGAATAAATTTCCGTGTGATCTTGGTCATGCATTTGATCTAGTGAATGAAACAAGTCGAATTTGAGCTTGACTAATGTCAAGCTTATCTCATCTCAAGCACTATGTTTAAAGTTTGAGTTGAATCAACAATTTACAAGCTTGAACTCGACTTGTTTATTATATAATTTTTATGTATGTATATAGTTGTATTAATATTTATACCTATCATTATTTGCATCTTAGGGTTTCTAATAGTAGTTAATTGTTATAATACCTAATCTTCAATTACATATAGTACTAGATTGTATAAATACTATTATTTTTATTTAAATAGTTTGCTTGCTAAACAAATCAAACTTGGTTTATAGGCTAAGGTTTGTTTATCAAATGAGTTTAAAGTGCGAGATTGAACTTAACTTGATATAAGCTTTTAGCCAGCAATATCAAATAACTCATGAGTGATCAAATAACTCATGAGTGACTTGATTTGTGTATATCATAATAAAAGTATTTTTAGGAAGGTTATGCAAGTTTAGTAAAACACATTGAATGAAGAAGAGCATTCATAGTGAATTTCACATCCTCATCTATATAATTACATAAAAAATCATTATTTTTTATTTCTTTTATTCAATTAAATAACACATTTTTATACATTTTTTATAACATTTTCTCAATTCTCCACCCACATCCACTTTTTAAAAATATTAAAAAAATTATAAATGATAAATAGTGTTTCATCAAATATACAGATAAACAATAATATTTTTATATCAACCACTCATCATCACTCACAAATATTTTTTGTAATATAGGAAACACACTCACTCATTGTGAATGATCTAATTAAAACAATTGTGAATTTCAGAAAAAGAAAAAAACAATGAGGGGTAGTTGGAAAGAATCAAAATGTATAAGGGTTAGAATGTAAATTTACCGGAACCGACGAAGCAAACGAACAAGGACTCAAGGAGGACGTAAAACACGTGTGGGTGGGGCTGCTGGAGTGCTGGTGGCCTGCAATTTAATATACAAAAATAAAAATTATTTAAATCAACTGTTTATAAAGATAATTTTATAATTTTTCAAAGTAAAAGTTATAGGTTGAAGTTTCATTAGGTGTAATATTCTTTAAGTGGGTCAATGGTTTTACCACAGTGGGCATTTGGGTGGTAGGTTTCCCTTGGAATGGTGGACGTGTCGGGTCAACAACGTTGTCTGTGTTCGCGGGCGTGAGTAACCTTTCGCCAATGAGTTTACCCCGGTGACCGAGCTTAAAAATTATTCGTTGACCGTTAAAAAAATAAAAATTATTAACAATACGACAACGTTTTACACAATTGAATTTTACAAGAACGCCGACTTGAAAGAAACATAAAATTGATAGTTGGATAAGTATATCTTTTACATCAAAACTATATTTGAACTTTCAAACGTGTAAATCGTTTTAACATTAAAATATAGTGATTCAAGTAATATTATTTGTGTAGCTTTTTTTTGTTGTATAAAGTTAACAATTAGAAATTTTGTATACAATAAGTGATAGTAAAAGAAAAATAAAAGGGCTAGAGGGATTTTATTTTAATGTCTTTAGTCACCTATCTACATGTTGAGTGGTGAAACCTTAAATTTATTAGAATTCATGTGAAAGAGATATTATAAATGTTAGAATGTGTTTAATGGTTCGTGATAGGACGTGTGATTGTCCTCTCATCGCCACCACACAAGACATCACCGCTACACCCCACCTTCAACTTTATCGTGATTACACTCACATCAGCACCCCTCACGCCCTCTCAAGCCCGCCGACACAGTGTTGCAACACCCTCATCGGAGCCACATTGAGCCATGTGTTGTTATGATGTATATACACATATAATTTTTTTTTATTCATGTAAAATAGAAAATTATAAATAATTCTTAGTTTCTTTTTAGAAGGTTTTATGATAATGTATGGCTGGATCCGGTCGCTTCTATTAAATAGCAAAGTATCAACTTTCGAAGCATTTGGAACAAATAATATTTTTGTAATATTTTCTTGAGATTTGAAAGCAGTATCAATTAAATAATAAATCATCTTGGTAATGTAAGATTGTATTTGATCGCAAGTTGGATTTTAGTATTTTTATAAGAATATAAAAAAGTTTGGGTGAGGGGAACATTAAGAGAGTATCTAAATATATATCAAAGAAGATACCTTCACGTTCCAGTTTTGGCGCATTATTGGCAAAAACAAAATCATTCGTTACCAAATTGAAGTTACACAATATGTTAATCATATAAAAATATAAAATACATCTTTTGAAGATAAGCAATACTCTAACACGGACCAATATATACTGTGAACGTCGAGTGATGTATAATATATACTTACAAAAAATAATAGTTATTAGATGATTAATGTATTTAGAGTTAAACTGAAGTAATGAAAAATAGTAATCATCACAAGATAGAGGTTCAACACTTCAAAATACCTAGGTAAATATCCTCGTGTAAGCATCTTTGATAACCTCAATCGTTCAAAAAGTAATAATGATTAAATTGTTATATTATATATATATATATATACTAATTATCAATTTTCTTATGTATTATGAGTTGTATAATATGTTTTAATGGTTGTACTTAACTTTTGTTTTATTTAATTTTTTTGTTTTAACCCAATACTTTTACATCTTTTATAATTTAGCCCAAATATTATTTTTTTTAACTTTGGTCCCTACATTTTTTATATTAAAAAAATTGTTTGACGTTTCGGTCTACATTTTGTGAGTTAACACGTTGTATTGTGCATGTATAGTTCAACATTTTTACGCTTATTTTCCCCCGTTCAACGAACCCGTCGCAACGTGCTGATCCAATATCGACTTAGTTATTGTACTATATGTTTTATGTTTCGTCTAACAGTGGTGTGTCATTGGTTTTATATTTTGATTGGTGGTCGCTAACGGTGATGTGTCTTTGGTGCTATTTGACATGGTTTCATGCCCCCAGCTGCAATGTAGGGGGCTTAACACTAGTTTTTTTTTATATAAAAATCATACTTTTTAATCAGTCATAAATTTTTGCTAATATAATATTGGAAGTTAACGATGTCTGAACCATCTATTCCAGGATAAAACGAAACCAAAATTATAAATATTCTAATTACCAACATATATGTGCATATTCTAATGCATATGATACAACAATCTAACTTTTTGTAAATATTTTATTTCAAAATCCAATAATTTTACATTTTACAATTTAACCCTTATAATTATTCATCTTCAATTTTGTTACATTTTGGTCCAAAATTTTGTGACTTACACGTCATAAAGTATATGTTTGGGTTAACGTTGTTGCGTCTATTTTATTCTATTTAACCTTCATGTCTCAACGTGCGAGTCCAACATCGACTTAGTTATTGTTTTTAATGTTTTACGTTTCACGTGTGTGGTTTGACATTTTTACATCTACTTTCCATTTGTTTTTTTTTTTGTGTTTTTAATATGAGCTTTCCGGTGTTTGTGGTCACTCACGATAGTATGATATTATTGCTATTTGGTACGATTTTATGTCCCTGCCGCAACGTAAGGGGCTTAATTCTAATGTTAACTAATAATTAGAAGACTTTGTTCATATCAACTTGACATACATAAGTATTTAAAAGAAGCCTTATTTTGACAAACTTAAATCGTAATATAGAATTTACCAGTGAAACGGCTGAACAATATGGTTCATTTAATAATATAATTGTTCACTAATTGTTGCCTCTATTTGACCTTGTGGAAGTGCCATATTTGTTTTATATATTGGTTTCTTAACTTACTATATATGGATTTTCTAGGTATTATCATATATTATTTATGCCATACATTTTTGAATAAAATAACAACATAGTCCTATTTATTTACTAGAAAAAAATATAGAAGTGCTTTGTTTATTTAATTTTTCAATTATTTTAAAACTAATTTGTCTAAATTGACAGTTAGACCAACTAATTATGTTTTGATATAAAATATGTAACAACCTAAAGTATGAAAATAGAATTTGGTCTTATGTATCTGATACTTTAAAATAAGCTAAACGCTATCTCATAATAACATGTTTGTACAAATTACAAAGTTCAATTAACCCTTTGTACAATTCTTCTATATTTACCCCCTTCGTGATTTTTTTATAAATAATCTAGTACTGCTGAAAAGAAGCCTGATCTTATTAGGATACATAATCTATGTGTTATAATATAAAAATGTTTTGATTTGTCACTTGTCATAATTTTAAACTTATTTTTCTCGCTTCTCTCTCCTTAAATATTTACATTAGCTACCAATTATATTATTTTTTTTAGATTAAAATAGTTTTTTAATAAATTAAGAAAGAGGTATTTTTATAAATGCAATATCTAAAGAAACAAGTTTTTATACAACATAAGTAAGTTTTCTAAAATATCAAACTTTTTTACAAAATACAAAATATTTTTAAAGCAGTGTTTTTAGAGATAAAATGTTTATGAATCATAATAATTAAAATTCAAAGTTATAATAATAATAATTTTATAAAATGATATTTTCTTATAATGGTTTGATTTAGAACAAAATGTTGTAATTTTTAATAAAAAATGTAAAAGAAAATTATATTATTGTTTTATTACGTATAGTAATTACTTATAGGTAATTTCAATCATCTCTTGTCTCAAAAAATGGTTTTATAATTAATAATTTATCATTACTAAACTATTTATTATTTTATTTATTCAATTCATGTGATACATGATATATTAACCTAGTATCTATTTATATACCGGCATAACTCACGGTTGATAATCCTGATAGACTCGGACGGATGTCTCGTCAAATAAGAAAATGTCAACTTTAATAATTCAAGTGTCAAATAAAATTCTGGATTTTGTTCATTTTCTAACTTTATTTGCTTTATCTAACATGCATTTTAGATCTGTTTATTAAAATATAACCAGCAATTGATTTGTGATTTAATATACATACCATTTTACATAAAGTTGCAGGTCCTTCACATGAAAAAAGTTCACTTAACAAACGTTCATATTTTTGTAAATGCTAGTCCTTTTAAAGTTCAAAAAATGCTATGAACACTACTAACTCAAGCCCACTACAATGGATCCAACCAATCAGCCCAATTCAAGAGTAGCAAAGGCCCAACAAGTCAAATTGATGAATGGTTATGACTTATGGAACTGTCGCCATATTATATAGCAATAGAGAATAGGGCATGAATGAATTGTGTATAAATGTTCTAGTTTTTCTTCAGTTGGATAATACGTTGATTAGTTATAAATTCATATTCTATTGTATAACTCTAAATTGGTTCACTCCAGATTTCTTCGACGAAAAACAATAGGAAGGATTACATAGTACAATTAAGAATCGTAAATTTTTTTTATAACGGCTGTAAATAATAATCCTGATTAGTTTCCTCTAAACTTAATCCGCCACACTCACTCCATATATTTAGTAACTCACTATTCATTTCATGTTTTTATTACTCGAATTTGTATGAGTGGTTATAGGTTAAAAAAGGAGAAAATTTAATAAAGAACAATAAAGAATTAATATTTAATTATATAAGATGTGTAAGATTTTAATAAAGTAAACAAATTTTACGAATAAAATTGAGTGGTTCTCGTTGAACTAACAAACATTTGCTGGACTGAGCCCAGGCCCATTATCTCGAGCACATTAATTAAACCCATTGTTGTGTTTGTCACTAAGGTTGTAGATGGACTAATAAACATTTTCTGGCCCAAGACCAAGCCCACTATCTTGAGTGTATTAATAAGCCCGTTGATGTTCAACTTAAACGCAATAGCTTATAGCCTTATAGCAATGACACAATCATATTCATATATTGAGATTAGAATGGGCTCACGTAACGTGACGAGGTGTCATTTTACATCCGATAGATTTATTTAATAACTTTTTATTCTTGTAGTAGATTTACAAAAGTCTACTATGTTTTTTCCAAGCAAAAAATCACCAAATAAATAAGTTATGCATGACTACATGTACATATATGCATTAACTTATTATAGCTCGTAAAATACATATTTGTTCAGCAAAAAAGTTTATAGCAACATGTTTAAAAACACCCAGGTTAAGTTGTAGTCTCAAAACGTTTAAAAAAGATATAGCTAAAAATCTTAAGTTTTTTTGGCTTATGGGTAAGAAATATAAAATTTTATGCAAGTGTTAGTGTGTGTAAGTTTATTATATAACTAACTGTAAGGGGTAGTTTGTAAATATTTCTATAAATAATATTTTACCCGAAAAAATTATTTGTTTGTTGGAGAATGCTTGTCACCGGAATGTCCACTTAGGACTTATATCTACTTTTGTATGTTTAGGTATGTACATGACGCAATACTTACTAAGCACATAAACTAATAGGTATTTACACAATCAAATATATTAAAAGAGAGAAAGATAGTATTATATGGTTCCATATTTTATTATATACGGCAAAAAACTATTTGAACGACGATGTCTATTCCAGCTGTTTATCATAACGATTAAAAAATAGGTCCATAGGGTTAAGATCACTTCATTAAAATAGGGGGAGTTCTTCGATTTAAGTTTCACAAATGACAAAAAAGAGGGTACCAGGTTAGGTCAATAGGTTTTCTTTTATCTATGACAAGTTTTCTTTTGATAATGGTCTTAGGTTGCTCATCGAGTAACGAAGATGATCTGGTATGTTAATGGCCCGTTAATGATCCAATTAAGGGGTTGTTTGGTTACGTTGACTGAGTAAGATCTGATGGAGTCAGAAGCTAACCCAGTAAGAAGTTCTGACTAAGTCTGCATCTGACTGAAACTTGGTTGTTTGATTTAGTATCTGACTTACTCTGCTATACATACACATCTACATACACATATACATCTACATACACATACACATCTACACACACATATACTTCTACATATACACATCTACATACAATATACATCTACATACACATCTACATCTACATACACATCTACATACACATATACATCTACATACACATCTACATAAACATATACATACACATCTATATGCATATACATCTACATACACATATACATACATATCTTGTGACATTCGTCATTTTCGACTAGCTTTGTATTTGTTATTCTGTATTGTAAACCCGACTCGTTTTGGTCTTCAGATCTTTGAATATTAATAAAATGATGGATTTTATGTTGTAATCATGTTTCATACTTGTCGTGGCGTGACCCACAGTTCGTTTCAGCAAAATCAGTTTTTTTAACGTTTTCGGCTCGTTTAAGGTCCGGACTCGTATTTTAACCATCCAAACCAACCAAGACCTAACCCAAAATCATTCTAGA
>BJCM01000884.1:0-12937 GCA_018326385.1 Flaveria bidentis | reverse complement strand
GTGATTTATAATATATTTTATAGTTTTATATAAAACTTAACTATATTTGTATAACAAATACATTAATTTATGATTCAACACCCTATTTTTACCCATTAAAATAAAAAAAATCTGGTTTACACCGGCCGGTTTTCCGGTCCGACAACCGGTTCGGAATGAACTGGGCAGTTCGACCAGCCCAAAACGAACCATAGCGAACCGGACCGACCACCTAGCCGATCCCCGGTCAGACCGGTTGGACCGGCCGGTCCGGTACAGTCCGGTCCTAGCATCATTGCTTTAAACTAAGGGTCCACGAACAAATTATTGATACTAATCGGTTAACCACTTATGAAAATAAGTTTTTTTACAAGTTAAATAATCGTTTACAAAACCATTAGCTTATAAATACCTCAAATCGCTTCAAACCCTTAGCTTGGATCGTTTACAAACCGGTTTTTACGATATTAGATTTAACACATTTGTTTATTGGGTCGGGTCGGTTAACCCTTTTTTTCACTCAACCTGAATATATGTATCGTATTGGATATTTTTCTTAGATTTGTCTTGAAGAATCCCGGGTGAAGGCTGTATTCAAATCTTCATTCCAAAAGGTAAAATTCGATATTGTCACAATCTGATGTTCATTCCACGAGGAAAAATCGATGTTACAATCCGCATTCGACTGTTCTTTAGAATTTAGGTATCACAAGAAACTAATTTTTGATCTTTATATGATTAGGTTAACCTAATAGAGTAACAGAAATAGCCTCCAGTGAAATTTGCGTGCTTCTAATTGTGTTCAGTTGATAAGGCCTTTGATTTCATCTATGGTTCAAGATGGATGGGTGTTGCATCATAACAGTTGCTATATTTGATTAATTGATTGTGTAATTGTATGTGGGTTCTGATGGGCAAATTGAAATTCGATCACATTCAGTTTACATGTATTCTGTGCATCATTTACTATATATGTAGCACTAGAAATCTATACAAGTACTCTGCTGTTGATGAGATACAATATTAGGTCTGTTGTAAATGAAAATAAGTTTTACAGTCTAATCTGAATTGTAAGTGCATTGGATTTGTAAGTTTATATCAGTCTAATCTGAAATGTAAGTGCATTGCATTTGTAAGTTTATAGTCGTTCTGATTTCTGAAATTGTGTAAAGAGCCTCTCACAGTTTAGCGAAGACCATGTCATACGGTTTGTTGCCTATGAGGTTCTTTGTTTAACCATTGCTTCGCATTAATCCAGAGTCAGCAACTATACTATACCTAGGTAAACCAAGGGCTTTGGACCCCTACTTTGAAAGGGACTCAAAATTTTTATAGCACTTGTATGTTTGCTATTGATTATGATTCTTTTGTCATTAATCCCTACAACTGATCGATGGTTCTTTCAACTCCACCATTATTTTTTTCGCTGGGTCTACTTTTACTTTATCCTAATTTTAATCTTTTTCATACATTGGTTCGTCCCCTTTTTCTCCATTGTTTTAGAAACTTCGGAGATATACAGATGCCTATATGAACACAATGGATGCCTATATGAATGCCTCACCTTTAATGTTGATGTTTTGCTCTTATTGTTTGTAAAAACATTATATTAGCACAGATGTGAACCACATAGTTTTAATGTTGTTATTCATGATGTTTTGCATTTTTTGACCAGTTGACCTAATTAATATTATGTGATTTGGGGTTGGAGTGAATTACAATCAACCTTATGCATTGCCTCCTACAGTAGGTGGGAATTGTGATTGCCAATACTTCATAGGTACACGTATATGAATTATAAGAAGTTAAGTTAAAAACTAATTAACCATGAAAACCAACAATATTATTCAGCCCAGATTTCTGCACTTGAAGCTCTATGTAGTGGTCTTTGTACTATGAAAACCAATACAAATTGGTGAATAAGAAGGCACACATATATGAATTATAAGAAAATTAAATAAAGAAAAGATATGTTTGCTAACTAAATGATCTCATTGAGGATTTGCTAAACTCAAGTGCTTATTATCTTTAGTTTGTTGTTCGAGAATAAGAACTCACTTGGATATTTTTTGAAAAGGGAGGGGATTGAAAAATGCAAACAGTGGCGGAGTTGGAAGAACCGTTGACTGGTTGTAGGGATTAGAGGCAAAGGAACCATCATCAGTATCAAACCTACAAATGCTACAAAATTTTGGGGCCCCTTTCAAAGTTGTGGTCCAAAGCCCTTGCTTTACCTGGGTATATGGTAGATCCATCTCTGTCTACACTATTCAGTTCCCTCGGTGAAATAAGTTATTTAGGACTTGAGTTTGTGTATGTGTTAGGTGGTGAAAACCCTTGATTGTTAGGTGTTATGTGACTTCTATTGTATGACATACAAAAAAGAATTTATATATTGAAATTGTGAAATAGTTTTAACTTTGAATTGTATTCTATTTTGGAATTTTAGGGAAGATGTTTTTCCACATTGTCCTAGAGCGAAACATGCAGCTTCATCCTCGACATTTCGGTCGTGACCTTCGTGAAAAGCTTGTTTCAAAGCTCATGAAAGACGTAGAGGGCACTTGCAGGTTTCTATTTCCCAAGTCCTGTACATCTGTTATGGTGCCAATTTTATGTCTGATTTTTTTTCTTTTGCTTTACAGTGGCCGGCATGGTTTTGTTGTTGCAATAACAGGCATAGAGAATGTAGGAAAGGGGCTTATTCGAGATGGTACAGGTTTTGTTACTTTTCCAGTCAAGTACCAGTGTGTTGTCTTTCGACCTTTTAAAGGAGAGATCTTAGAAGCTGTAGTCTCTATGGTTAATAAGGTATATATCCGATACATAGAGTTGTTTTGATGGAAATATGGTTTAGGATGAGCAAAAAATAATCATTTTTTCCAATTTTGTAGATGGGTTTCTTTGCTGAAGCTGGGCCTGTTCAAATATTTGTGTCAAACCATGTGAGTTGATCCTCTATTGAAGCTTCATCATCCTGTTTCTTTCTCTGCAATTTATACTTTGTGCAAGTGATTATAATCATTCTATTAGAAATGATATGGTACTTAATTAAAGAAGATATGTTTGCATAACTGTAAACATGTGCCTGATTATTGTAAAAGATGATACTTTTTTTCTAACGTTATAGTTATTTTATCTTTCAGTTGATACCGGACGACATGGAGTTTCAGACAGGGGATATGCCTAATTACACAACTTCAGATGGATCGGTATGAATCAATATCACAAATTCTATGCTTTCTGGTTCTACTTGCCATTTTGGTGATGTGTATTTGATATTATCCCTGTTTTTGTCTTTCCCAGGTGAAAATTCAAAAGGACAGCGAAGTTCGGTTGAAAATTATTGGGACTCGTGTTGATGCCACCGAAATTGTATGACATGTGTTATTCCAAGCGCTCGATTATTATAATATATGAACGTAATTTGAAGAAATCAGTTAATCGAAAATATTCCACTAACACTTTGGGCAACTATTAACCTGCTCGAATTGTTTCATTTTTAGCAAAAATATTTAAATTTGACCAGTTCCCCTAGTCGATCCATTTTCTAGTTAATGGGTTCTAATTGTCACCTCTAATACAAATCATTCTTTCTTCCACTATTTACTTCTTATCTGTGTTCTTCGTTTTACAAATAATATCTGCTTATACCCCTTTTGAAACATATGAGCTTCATTTATTCTTTTTGTTGCTTTGCAGTTCTGCATTGGTACCATTAAAGATGATTTCTTGGGTGTGATTAGTGATCCTGGCACAACTTCTTAAAGCATGGGACTTCTGGATCATATTAGACTTGGTACAATTTCTTAATATCATCCACTATCTTGTAACTTTGGCTAGTTAGTACTAAACTGCAAGGTACTGCTTGAGACAACCCTTCTAACAGGGGTGTTAATTTCTGACATGAAACGAAAATATCAGTCAGGTTTTGCGTTGTAATGTCAAGCATGTATAATAATAATGTTTGGGTTTTCTAAAGTTAAATGTATCGGCCTGTTCAAAGTTGAAACAAAAAATGCATGCTTTATTTGAAGTGTGTTTGGTTATGTTAGGACAAATGCCTTTGAACAAATGAATATATGGTCACATTTAGGTTTATAAATTTCAAGTTGTTGACATGAGAAACTGAGATTTATATAGAGATCCTAGTTGCTAGTATAGAACACTCAACTTACACTTAAAATACAATCTGAGTTGAAATATTTTAAAAGACAACAGTGCCTTGATTTACTATTCAAAGAAGATGTTATCAGCATAGGCATTCAGATCTCGATCATTAGATACCATAACAACACAAGTCTAAGAGTTGAGATGCAGCTTAAGTCGTTAGCTTTGAGTAAGGCTGAAACTCTTTAGTTTAAGCATATTTGCTTATACCTCTAACCCTTAGATATTCTAATGAAAAGAGTTATTAACCATGTATGTTTAGTTTGAGCCCTTAACTTTTCTTGAGAAGTGAATCTTTAGGGCTTGATACAATCTTGAACCCTGATACAATAGTCAAGATTTTCAAGGCAAGTTAATTGGCTTTGTAAACGTGGATGTAAAACTGTTTCTTCAAAGAAGCTTTTGATGAACTTTTATTTAATATGGCCAGATTTATGTCTTGGCACATTGTCTTATTTTCTTGATGCTACTGAAACACCGCTACAATAGTCTACAACCACTTGATGTCGATTGCAACATAGGCTCGCTCAAAGCTACTCAGACATAAATTTCAATCGGATGGCACCCAAAAGCATCTTTCAAATTCATAAACTAACAAATTCAAATGTGCAAACCCAAATTCCTAGAGTTTTCCCGAATTAAAAAAAAAGAGAAAAAAACTACATAGTTATTACAATTTCACTCAAATTCAGGGTTTATAAAACTACGATCAAAGTTGGGGACATAGAGTTTAAAAAAAACGTTAGTGAGGCTCAAATATTTGTCACACCATTCTTATTGCTACACTTGAAACAAGGTCGTGGTCAAAGGTTAGTGTTACATCATATGTCACACATCATATGAGAACACCCCAAGAAGTGTTTCGATCATGAAATCTGACTCCTTTAGGTATACACCTTCATATGTGTCGTCTCTTCAAAGCTGTCCCCACATCTTCATCAAACAAAAATTGCATCTAATATTTATTCACTAACACCAAATTTTCATAAAGGAATTTCGCTTCATTTGTTTTAAATTTAACATAACCAAAACTGACATATATGTAATTTTATGTGTTTGAAGATTAAAATTGCCACTTTAATTGTTGTAGCAATATCACATAACCTAAAGTATGTTCAGGGGCGCCAAGAATATAAAAACATCACATCATGAGTTGATTTTCATCATATTCTAACATGTTAGATCATGAATAAAATATAAAGAATCTTATGAAAAAACCTTTAACCTTACAAATATGTTTTGAACCTTCAAAAAAGTTGTCCCGGAGCAATTCTTGAATGAAAAAGAGATACAACCCAACACTGATCTAAATATGAAATTGACTTATCATGTGGACCATTAGTTTGCTATGCTTTCACTTTCTTGATTGACTTTTGTCGTATAAACATGATGTATGAAAAAAATAGTCAAAGATGTGTGGCAAAGTCAAAAGAGAATGGAATGAATAATGATAAGCATCGAATTCGAAAGTCCCGTGGGATTGTCGTCACTATTTGACCACACATTTCAAGAAAATTATTTAACCGTACGGTACTGGCATGAAATTTGTTTTTTTATTTAATCAGGTTAAAATATATTTTTTACTAATAGTATTACTCTGTCAATAAGTCGTAGATTAACTGGTTTAGGACAAGATGTCCTATAATTTTTCAAGGTGGAGGACATGAGTTAAAGTCTCACTAGTTACAATATGCTTCAAGTGAGTCAAGAGTTTTACCATAGTGAGCCTTTGAGTGGTGAGTTTCCTTTGGAATGGTGGGCGAGCGGGGTCACCGGCATTGTTTTTATTCGCGGGCGTGAGTGGCCTTTCGCCAATGGGTTTACCTGGGTGACCGGGTTTAGAAATTATTCGTTGACCGTTAAAAAAAATTAATAATATTAATCTAAACTTTCATTATTCAACGAGATCTAATAAATTGTACTTGAAGCATGTAAAAGTTGAGAAAGTGATGGAATAATTTTTTAAAGTTTGTAAATATATCTATATGAAATGAATAAGTGGTCGTAACTATATGTTGGTGACCTAACTTATTAAATGGCATTGTTAACTGACCTAAAAGGAGGTATATGGTCAGGAAGGGTTTTTAATTTTTAAATCATATCATGAGATCGAACTTAAGAGTGTGTTTTGATATACATAAATTGTAAACGATGTTTTTAGACCCAGACTGAAATGGGCAATCCAACCAATCTATAATGCTGGTTCAGGGCGTTCTCGAGAGCTTTCGAATAAATTTGAGTCCCGGGCGGTAGAAAAAATGGGCCCTTATAATATAATGTTAATAACCCGTACGTAAAAAATCTATAATACGACAATTGTTTTACCAATAAACAAAAATATTGTAACAAAATAATCTAATTACTTAATCGAATCGTAAGATACTTCTAGCGTTTTTTAATTGAGTTTAGTTTGGATAAATGATAGTGGATCGACTAAACTAATTAAAATGTTAAAAAACCTTAAGTTTCAATAGGTCAAGATAACTAAATTGTTATTGGACTAGTTAATTAGTTTGTTAGTAGCCTATAATTATTTTTAGAAATATATATATACATAATATAAGTTTTTAAAAAATTTTGGGCCCCTTGAAGAGATTGGGTCATTGGCGGTCGCCCACCTCACCCACACTCAGAGACCAGTTGAATATGTTTTTTAATCTTGTAAAAATTAATGATAAATACTAATATAAAAATCATTTGGTTCAACTGGACACATAGTGCTATCGTTTGGACTTAAAATACATGAATCAGGCTCAACTGCATCAGATGATTTAAAGCAGTTCAAAACTAAAACTATTCAAAGGCGAACATGTGTTGGGATCAAGGGAACATTAGTGAAAAAAAGTTATACTTCTAACGTGCATGTAGGACTGCAGGTCTATAAGTCAAGTGGTGGTGAAAGTCAAACTTGAGAATAATACACCACTAAAAGATGTAAACATATCAATATGTTACAGAATTGTTGCCTGTTGCGGTCCAGAATAAACGTATTATATCGAAACGGTTGTTACTTTCTATAAATAAAAGTATGACATGTTTATTAGATATCGTTTATAGAAAATCACTTCTTTTTCGAGAATTGGGCTTGCATATTGGGCTTCTAAAAGCAGTTATTATTCCAAATTCACGGCCCGTTATTTCTCCTTTTTACATTTGAGTGTCACATTGTTTTACAACTATGTGTGGTTTGTAAACATTACGTTCAATCATTATGAGTTCTGATCGAATAATAGGTAGTCTCTGAATTAGTCAACATGCTTCAAGAACTTACCCATTAAAATATGTTTTATAAGTGAACTAAACACACTATACTTTAATCAATTCATAAATAGGTTTTTAATTTTATAAGAGGCTACTAAACAACTCTTAAGTATTTCTCTTTAATTTTTGTTTCGAGTATAGTTTAAAGGGAACAATCATGAGATAATATCATTTATGATTTATATAGAAAAAATTGTACTAACAATCCATGTGGTTTGACCAGATTGTGCGTTTTGGTAGTCAAACTTTAAAAATTACAGTGATTGCAAGTTTGGTCCTAAAATTTTAAAAATTATAAAATTAGTCTAAACTTTTATGTTGGTGTTATACTTTTGATCCTCCCTAAAGTTAAATTTATAAGTTAGTCAAAAAAATTTTAATATATATTAAAACTGATGAATTTAATGTCAAAAATCAAATGTGCAATGATTACATAAAGTTTGGATTTACTTTTTAATTTTTAAAGTTTAGAGATCAAACATGTAATTCAAATGGTTTATCGATAAAAGTGATTACTTAAAGTAGGAACTAGTGTTAATGTAGGTTGGTTAAAGTTGGAGGACTAATTTGGTCGTTTGTTGGAAGCTGATGTTGATAAAGATTTGAAATGCCAAAGTGCAAAGGTCAAAGGGTGGGATGTGTAAGTCTCCAAAGAGATGAAGGACTAAAGTGAAATCTTGGATATAAAGTTATAAACTCATTAAAGAGTTGTTTTCTATTTTGGCTATTCCCTTTTTTTATTTTTCTAATAGCTTACGTGTAGACTTTTTGTAGACGAAATTTAACATAGTCAAATACTAGAACCCATAACCTCTTGTTATTGAGTATCATCTTTTCGGTGAATGTTTTTGTTGTTTATTCACTCTTGTTTACATCTTATGGGTTTATAGAGTTTATCTAAGTTTATTAATAGATTAATTTGTTCTTAGATCTTAGGAGTCTATTGGTGTTCTTGAGAGATTTGTACACTTTTTAGGTTGTACGATTTAGGTAAATCGCCGTGATTTCATCTACAACAAATTGGGGTTTTATTTATTTAAATCAGTTGAAGGTATGTTTGTTAAAATCTTTTATCTCTTCTAGATTTGAACTTTTTTAAAATTAATTCTTAAATCTTAGTTCATTTGACTTATTGAGGTGTTGCTAAACTATATCAACCCAATAATTAAAGGCTTAATGTACATCCTTGGATTTTTCCTCTTTGGCTGTATTTCCCTGAAAAAGATTAATGAAACATGATGGATCAATACATTTAAAAGGAGCCAAATATATGATCTTATTTAAGGTTACTTTAGTTATATTTTAAGAAAACAAAATAATTTATTCTACTTTGTTTCTGGGTGAGAAAAGTCTATTAACTCTAGAACAATTTATTATATTTCAAATCAAGTTTGACTTTGAACTATTAAAAAATATTAAATTTAACAAATTGCAGAAAAGTTTGTATTTTTTATAAAATATTGATATTCAGGTAAGAAAATTACAAAAGAATGATCCGTTTGAAAAACATGCATTGAATCGTTACCTAATACAAAAGGTTGTTCCACTAACTATTATTGTAAGTTTTTTATTTTATATTAGTTTTATAAAACTAAATAATGTATTTATAAAAGATTTCAGTTCATAAACTTATATCTAAATTTCATTTTCTATAGAAAAAAGTGTGAAGAATGGTTTAGTTTCAGGCGTGACCGTTTCCACATCACCAAATACTTCATGTAAAGCCAATGTTAAGGGGGCGTGAAGAGAGGGCGCCAACCACCTGGTCGTAAACATCACAACACATAGGCACGATGAGAGTCGTGGATGCATGAGGGTGGTCGCGTGGGAAAAAAGCCGTTGGGTGTTGGGATATTAAAAAAGAACCATTGGCTCAATTTAAAAATAAAAATAAGTTATAGTTCTCCGTATAAATACTACCCTATTTAAAAAAATCACAAACATTCATATTTCCTTCTTCTTCATCTTTCAGTTTTATAAAAAAAATACTTATTGGAAAATATTGGATAATTGGGATCTTTCGTTTCAATACATAACCTAGTATGTCATCCTCAATGCATTGCTTTTTAAAGTTTAAATTGTTAGTGATACTTTTAAAATGTCAAAACTGAACCCTAAATGGCTAAATTAAACCTTGAATCCTTGCTTTGGTATAAATGGATTTTAAAGATTCACGGGCACCCCTATTGAATCAAACTCACTTATTAAGTGATCCCTAATACAAACTCGAGGATCTAAGTTAAACTTTATTCAAGTAACTTATGAAATGATACTCATCTAGAGCTCATTTTATTTTCAAGCAACAATTTACTTGTAATTTTTAACATAAAAAGTAGTTTTAATTTCAAGAATCACACATTAATTCTTTACCTTCTTATTTTGTCAAACCTTTTACATATTTTTAATTCCATTTATACAGTAATCGTCACCTAATATATTTCTTCTTCTCGTCGATTGACATTTTCCAACCAGATCTTGTCCCCTTGATAGATTCACTAGATGTTTATTTTACACGCAAACCAAAATAAAATCACAAGCATAATTAATTACCCTTTCTTCCCTCTAAATAAAAAAATACTGAAAGTTACCTAATATAAAATTTTATAATAATTGACAGGATATTAATTTAAAAATTTTAAGAAATATTGTGTGCTTTATATATATATGACATTTTGGTTATTGTATCAAATAAATCAGCTCATTGTATCATATACGTTTATCATATCATATATTTTGCATCGTTTTGTTTTGGTCATTGTGTTATTATTAGTGGCTGATCTAGCGTAAAAAGTCAGGAGTATCACTAAAAAATATTTTACGGTATACTTATTTGATAATATTTTTTGCGATGCATTTATTCAAACATTTTTTTGTCAATAGTAACATGTTTAGAATAAGGTTTCATATTTAGTGGTATACTCGAAATATTTTTTACATAAAAATAATTGAATTATAAACAAAGGATCTTAAGCCAAGCTTGTATTTGAAAATTTTGAAATAAAAAATGAGTAATATTAACATTAAGCTTTTACATGAGACGAGCTCAAGCCTTACAATTAATATTCTACACGAGCAGAGCTCGGGCGTGAGATCAAACTCTCTTATGTCAAAACAATCTCCGGTTCCTCATGACTTGTCTACACCCTATTTAAGAATCATGGTAACATTCAAATACTTAAGTATTCAAATAAATAATAACCTAAATAAATTTAAATAAATCAAATTTAACCATCTACTAATCAATAATCTAATAAGCAATATATCAAAATAATCAGTAACTAATTGTTTAATATTAATTTGTTACTTATTTTTGGGCCGTTTCATAATAATTGGGTTGTTATCAAAATTCACCAAGAGTTGTATAAACTTTTTTTCATGGTTGTGATTTTAATCTTAGTTTAGGTTTTTTTAAATTTGAAGGGTATGTAATTTTTGTTCAGAAATATCCCGATACATACAAGTATAAAAAAATTGAACTTCGAAATGATAGTTTAGGGGTAGCCAAGGATCCCCTAGGCTATAAGTAAGTCTGCCCCTAGTTATTATTGTGATTGTTTTTTTATAGATTATATGAACTTTTTATTTATTATTTTTTTTACAATTAAATATGTACAATAATATATTTTCACTAATATATTTATCAAAACTCATAGTATTAAAAATAACATAATATGTTATTTTTATCATTACTTTTCATATATTATATAAACTTATTACTATCTGTTATGATTTAAGTCGCATAATGATTTTCATTTCAACAATGTATTTTTCAAAACTTATAGTGTTTAAGATTATAAAATGACAATTAAAAAACATAACGAGATATTGTGTTATTTTGTCATTATAATTAATTTATTAGATTAATTATTTGTTAAATTATTATGTGTTCTACTTATTTGATATACACAATAATGTTATTTAATCATTATACTTTTTTTAAAATCTATCATTTTAAAAAACACAATAGTATCTAAAAAACACAATAACTAACTAAAAAACACAATAACTAACAAAAAACACAATAAACTACACTAAAAGACACAATGATAACATATGAGCTTAAACATGTAAAAAAAAGTATTAAAATTGTATATAAGAATATTGTACTCATTTTAAAAATAAAAACACTCGTTTTTATGGTGTAATCTTTATAAAAAAAATAATGTCTTATATAAAAGTTATAAATATTTAAAGTAAATGGAGAAACAACAAAAAGGTAATAAAATTGACTATTTTTAAAATAACACTCTAACAAATCTTTTCGTATAAATTGATCTTAACCATTGATTAAGAAAATAGATGGTTGAAATTACTTATTAGTTATTATAATTTTTAGTTTTAGAGTTGTTTGTATTTGAGCATTTCCCTTTTTTATATTATACTTTTTATAACTTTTTCGTACATTTTTTTCCGGATGGTTAGTACTAATATATAAATCATCACAAATTAATATTTCAACTTTTACAACCATCACTGTATAACGCGGGTCATACTAACTAGTTAATTATGATAAGTCAATTAAAAGAACAAGTTTTGAAAATACTTATAACAACCAACAACTATATTATCTTACATATAATCATTAAAATGTAAAGAAAGGAAAATTCCCTTTTTTTTCCTTGCATTTAGATACATAGATATTATTTAATGTAAAAAATCTGTAATCTTTTGTTAAGTGACACAAGAAAAAAGAAAATTTCAATGCATTTGGAATTCTATATACAAACTCCTATTAATATAACATATACCAAACAATTGATTTGGAAACGCTTAGACCCGCAAGGGAAGCGGGTGACATGTGACAGTCTCTCCTCCACGTCGGCTAGGATTGAGCAAGAACCGATTAACAAAAAACATACCTAAAAATATTGACAAAACCAAATTGAAGAAGCTGAATGATCTATTTAAGCGATGGTTTGGTTTTAGATTTTGTTAGCTGGTATTTGCGGTTTATTTTCAATTACACACATTTACAAAACTGATTTAACAAAACTGAACTGAATGTGTTATAAGTTGAATAAAACAAGTTTAAATATAACTAAATTATTAACAAAATTGGTTTAACGATTCCAGAAAACACCTAAAAAAATCTTTTGATGTAGAGTTGACAATATTAATAAAGTATTATGTCACATGATGTGACCTTGTCACACAAAATGGTCCACTAATGCAAAACACATGTTTAACTAGTATTATCATGAAATGTTGCTTAAATGAACTTCCAATGTTCTATAACGGGAACAAGGTTGTACAAAATATTCATGGTTTGAAGCTCGCTTGAATTTCGCTCGAAAAAAACTCGGAAAAAGCTCGGTTCGAAAAAAGCTCGAATCTAAACAAGCCCGCTCGGCTAGGATCGAATTCTAAACGAGCCGAACTCGAGCCAGGGTTAGCTCGGTTCGAGCTCGGCTGGTGGCTCGGTTCGTTGGCTCGGCTCGTGACTCGGTGCATATAATATATGTATATATCTATTTATATTGTATAATTATTATTATTTACTACTACTATTATTATTATGATTATTATT
>BJCM01000880.1:0-14713 GCA_018326385.1 Flaveria bidentis | reverse complement strand
AAAAAATACTTTTTATAAAAAATCTTGTTTTTAAAAAATAGGATTTGAAATTATTTTGATTGTTTTAATAAGACTTTTTTGAAATATTTTACCTGTTTATAATTATTTTTAAAAACAAAACAATTTTTAGATATTTTGTTTGAAATATGTTTAATGTTTTAGAAAATTTCATATTATATAAAACATTAGTTTTTTGTTATTTAGATTGTAATTAAAAGAATTTATTTGTAATTTCCTTCATAAAATCTATTTTGAAAAAAGATAGTTTGACTTTAAAAATAGATAAGAGAGAGAAGCATAGTAATTAATAAAATTTATTTTTAATAAGAAAGAAAAATTTGTGTAAGTATTTAAATTACTATAACACCCTTTTGGAGAAAAAATTAATGTGTATATGTCTAGAAAAATAACAAGTGACAAAAACATGGGTTAAGAGAACGACAAGTGACAAAAGAAACCTTATTTTATTAGAGGTTATAGATTTGACGAAATTAATAACTATCGATATTGAATGTTATTGATTACGGGTCTTAATATTAAGCACTTACCCTTATAAATCAACACAAATTGTTATACGAGACGTATAAGATCAACCACGCTAAAAAATTAGGAGTTTGTCATAAAGCTATATGTCTCGTATTTCCCTATATAACACCTTGTATGTTAAAATATTTATAATAACATTATATTAATTAACATATTACACAACATGGTACATGGACCATCTTAACCTATTTTTATTTTGTAACAAACTAAAAATAATTGTGTGTCACATTTTAAAAGTTCTAACAAGTTTTCCTTTTAAATAGTTTTAAAATTTTCCCTCATTTTTACTTGTTGAACCCAAAAAGAATTTTGCATCTCAATTCAAGTAGTGATTAGATAGTTGTTCCGGATGAAAAACTTACAAGTATTGAAGATATCACTATAAGATACGTGTAATAAAATTTTACACTGAAGACGATAAAAAAATCAGGGGATTGTTTGAGTAATTATACGCTCCAGATAGGATGATACGACATGTATATGACTACATAACCCGTATAAAAGCCTAAGCGTGTTGATTTATATAGGAGGATGTCTAAATAATGAGATTCCTTATTATCGATAATGTATTTTACATGATTATTATAGTGTTTAAAAATCAAGAGTATAAGAAGGTTAATCGAAAAAAAAAACATTAAAAAAATAAAGCAACAATATAGACCTACCCTCAAGATATTAAAAAGAAAAACCATCAAGATAATAAAAGAATGCCATCAAGATATAAAAATTAATAAATGCTAATCACCATTCTATACCCTCAAGGAAAAAGAAGGAATTAACTATACCCTCAAGAGTCAAGAGATAAAAATTATTATATGCAAATCACCTTTTTCATTCTCGATAATTCCGGCCATAGAATTTTCTTATACACAAGAATTATTATTCAATTCATATAGCTTCTAATTAAATATATTAAATAAAAATAAAATTATTACAAAAGAGCATGACCTACATGTTTTACACACAATAAATAAATTACAGAGAAGACTTGTTGAGTCTCAATGTATTTAAAAGCCATACAAGACAATCACATATCCCATATCCCAAATCCCAAATCCAATCCCACTGCACATAATCACTTACATTTTAACACATTTTCCGATCGATTCTTTAACTCCGGCGACCGTACACTGAATATTCAACAATGCACAGAGGTCCTCTTTCTCTCTATTTTCCTCTGGTTTTCTCTCTCGATCTATAATTTGTAAGTCACGTAATCGGAGTACTTTTGTGCAGATGGTTACCGGAGACTTGTGATTGCGACAGCGACGGTGGGGTTGATGTGGGCTGCCGCCAGATACCGTCGCCGGAGAAGTTTAAAGGGTGAAAGTGTTGTTGTACCTCGGTTAAATCTCACGGGATCCGGTCATGTTGGAAGAATTGAAAAGTTTTCTCATTATGTTGGTAAGCTTAATTGCATCCATCTTTTTTACACTCTAAACAAGCTAAATTTTGTTTTTGAACGAAAATGTACGAACCTACTTCGAAAGATAGATGTTATCTTAATCGGATCCATCTATCCGTTTCCCACCCAACCCCACAGGAGAAAACTTGCTGAGAAAACCTTTGCTCAAATCTGAGAATTTTGCTCAGAGTAAGACTTGAACCCATGACCTTTCTTTTATTTACATATCATGCATAATCACCTTAACCGTTTGGGCTAAGAATCATTGGTCTCTAAGAGCATTCAGAACTCATTCTTTATCTTTATCCATATAATTATACTAAAAATGATTACTTTTTCTTTTTATTTATATAATTATACTAAAACTCATTATTTTTTCTCTCTTCTTTCAATTAAATCATTATCTTTTTTCTTTCCTTCACTCACAACCACTTTTAAAAATATTAAAATAATTATAAGATTTGAACCGTAAACCTTAAATTTAATCCTTCACTCACAACCACTCAATATCATCTCTTATAATTTAAGGACTCACACTCATATATTTTTAAAACATGAGTTGTGAATGCTCTAAACAATCTAAATGCGTGTGTTTGTTTGCTAAGTTAAGTTAATAGAGTTAATGTATTTATGTCGGCAAGTTAATATGTTTGGTGTCAGCAGTGATCTGAATTAAGCGCATTCATCCTGAATTCTTTATTTTTATTTATATAATTACATTAAAAATTATTAATTTTTTTTAATTATTTTAGTTAAACAATACTTTTTATATATTTATTAATATTAATTTTTATTTTTCTACATTCGCAACCACTCATAAATATTAAAAAAACTATAGCGAATGAATAGTAATTCCCCAAATATACTGACGAACAGTAATATTTTCTCTATTATTCACTCACAACCACTTAAAACCATCACATATAATATGAAATACATAATATATGAAACCAATTCACGTATTTTTAAGGACTTCAGTGTAAATGCTTTGTAAGTAGTAACCAATGACATGAAAACTTTACTGGACCGGTTTGGTTGTGCGTATTTGGGGCGGAGAGCGGTTAACAGGCTAGTTCTTACGGCCTGCGGGTTCTGTCGCTTGAAATTTTAAATTTTTTTACTTAAGAAAATAAATTTGAAAAAACTACCATTTTTTCAAGTTTTAGTAATAGTGATAAAAATTGAGTATTTTGTTTAAACTTGGTTTATGTTTAAATATATCTATTTGTTATATTAGTTATGTCGTTGTGTGGTTTTTTAATCATGTCAATTAATGTTTAGGTCGTTCGATTTTGCTTTTCGATCCTATGCTTAAACAACTTTAGAAACTATAACATTCAAAAAAGTTAGACGTCATTTTAAACGTGCACTTTGGTAAAATAAAATAGAAGAAGTTTGTAATATAATATTGCATTCAGCATAACTATTAGTAAAACGTAAAAAAATGTGTTTATGTAAATTTACAAATTAAAAAAAATAAAAAACTAAAAAAAGTATAAAAATAAACTTAAATGTAAAGTAAGGTTCCGGTTAAGCAGTCCGGTCTAGTTTATAAAAACATTTAATGAAACCAGTAATTGAACATGTACAAACCTCTCTTTAGCAGTAAAGCTAGTTATTATGAAACTTGTACTCTGTACTATAATAGTAATTTAGGTCCCTTTTGATGATGTACCAGTAAAAATTAGGTGTGGAAACAAAGATATGTTTGGTTTGATTTAGAGTAAGAGTACAAATCCTGTAAATAGATTGGAAGAAACATGTAAAAGCTTTTGCAAGATATATTAATTTATATTTACAAATTTAACTAAACTCACACATCTTTTTAAATACTCTTAAATTTACACAAATGTCTATCATAGTATTAGAATTCTTAAACATTTAAACAAAATTTATTATTACTACACACCATGATACTCTTAGAAAAATTTTATATGATATGGCCTTTGTCGACAACTAATGAAGCTTAAGATAACAACTTGAGGGTCGTGGTCCTAGACATTCTATTGGCGGATACAATTTGTTCATATATGTATTTTGATTATACGTGAACATGCAGCGAGGCAACTTGGATTTAGAGATGGAAACGAGTGTCCAGAATTAAGCAAGTTGGCATCAGATTATGCGCGAGGCTCAAAAGCATTTGAAGAAGACATGTATGTTTATTTTTCGAAGCAAGAAGAAGCCGAATCGCTTTGTATTAAGCTTGTTCAAGAGCTTGAAAGATGCATTCTTGCGTATTTCGCATTTCATTGGAGCCAAGCGTCTCTTATGATCAATCAGGTAAAGTTCACTATAATTGACAGATTTAAATGATCTTTTGCTTCAATTATTGTTATGAAACTTTTTGATAACCTTTGGTGTTTATGGCTGTTGTTTCTACCGGCGAACACTTACACTCAACATGATTTAAAAATTAAACCTACAACTTTTAATTTGAAAGTACATTATTTTACCATTAGTGTCTATAAAACATAACATTATTTTACCATTAGTGTCTATATTCTTTAATTGTATATTTTATACGAATATTAGTTATTACTTTAACTCTAAGGTCTCTTTTAATTAATGTGTTTGACCCAACGTATGTTATTTATTTTATTTTTTGTGGTGGAAGGTGCTAAGCGTTGGATCCGACGGAAGGAGGCTTAAAAACATGGTGTTGACCGCTACAAGGTGACACATCTTATTTTTCTTATGAATTAAAATATTTTTTTATTGAATTTGAAAACTAACAAACTTAGTTCTTACCTTACATCAACTGCTAACATAAATGATTACGTTAAAAAAATCTGTTAAGTTCACATGAACTTAACACTTTTCTTCTCAACTGCCGACCATCACCAAAATTCTAGCCTTCTTCACCGGTGGTTCTGTGATTGAAGCATGATGAAAGAAACAAAAAGTTTCTATGATTGTCTCTTCCCTCTTGAATCTTGATTTCAAAAGTAAAAGTTACTATATTGAAACATGGAACTATTAAGACTAGCGTTAAGAGTTTACTGTTAACATCGTGGTGTTAGCGGTTATGACATCAGTTAAGGCTATTATTAGTATGCTTGTGTAGGATTACGTGAGTCATGCTTGATATGTAATATTCATGCTCAAGCTTGAGCTTATTTAAACCTGACTTGAGCTATCATTTGATTTTTAAACAAATTGATCCTAAATAACTCGTGATTGACTCGGATTTGTCTACATTCCTAATTACATAACGTTGCACCTTACAAATGTTATTTTAAACTGTCATCTAGTAGAATGGCGCTTAATCGTAATAAATACGCATATTTATCGGTCTTTGTTTAATATTATTTTTTAAATCATTAACATTATAGATTATTATTATTATTGTGTGAATAATGATAAAACGATAGTGGTAGTAAGTGGGAATAATTTTTCATGAACAAATAATTCAACTAGTTGGGGATGGAAATCAGGAATCATTCAAATATGGATGACTTTCCAAACTTAAGATGGACATTTAACATGGGGTTAAGTGACTCGGAATTTTTAATTATGATAATTAAATTATTATACAACATGCTATCGTATTGAAATGCAAGTCACGTAAACAAATAAGTAAAAAAATTCTTTTGATCTAATATGTCTTTTCTAGTTAGTTTTATAATAGAAAACCTATACAAGTTGATTTAGTAGTAAGATGTCTGAAAGGTCTTTAAAATTTTCGGATTCAAACATTCAAGCATTTCTTAGGTGAATATTTTGGATAAACACCGCCATAAAAAAAATTAAAAAACTTTAAAATAGTTATATTTCAAGGTTTACCTTAAACCTAACACTCAATGAAACTAAAATTTAATGTGGATATTGAAATGTTAATGTTATTAGTATTGTATTTATTTAAGTTTAATTTATATGAATTTGTTCTTAAAAGCTCTTCAAATTTCATGTCTTAGATGACAAATACCTCCCACAACCTTCTAACTTTTCAAATCTTAAAGTTTAAACTTTGAAATCTTGGAAGCTTTAAACATTCAATCAGAATCCCCTTCAAATCAAATTGTTATTTATATGCAGAAAGCAAAGATTTGAGAGAGTTACAAAGTATTTGAAAGTGACAAGGGCATTCTCAACAATGGTGGAGGAAATGAAAGTGATAGGATCTAACACGCAAGGCGACGACAGTGATACCTTGACGGATGTGATGAGTCCGGTGGCACATTGTGATAGAAGCCCTGTGCTCCTCTTCATGGGCGGCGGAATGGGTGCCGGTAAGAGCACTGTTCTCAAAGAAATCCTTAAAGAGTACGTAACATTCATTATCATATCTAGTCATTTATTTCAACAATGTAACAAAATTTATATATTGCAGAGCATTTTGGTTAGGGACATCAGAAAATACAGTAGTTGTAGAAGCTGATGCTTTTAAGGAAACGGATGTGATTTATCGAGCTCTAAGCTCAAAGGGTCATCATGATGACATGCTTCAAACCGCTGAATTGGTACTTTCTCTACATATTTCTGAGTGAACAATCAAATAAAAAGATAAATTGGTTAAAACTATGACAAAAATTCTATTCATGAGAAGTATAATAAAAGTTATAGACTATTAATCAATAGCGAACCACTAGTCATATATCAAATGTTGACAATTTCGTAATAAATTGAAAGCTAGTTATAGCTACAATGTGAAAAGAGAACTAGTCACAATTGTTAATCTTTATCTATCTTACATAGTGCATCTACTATTCGATCTCTAGGTCTTTCTTGTTAGACTCTCACGTGTTTAGTCAAATGTGTTTACCCCCTATGTGGTACACATATGCCGCCCATGTGACTTGAGGTTTTAATCATTTCTAGTATAATTGTTTCACACATATGTATATATGTGTATATATATATTGGTTTGACCTGACATGATTTCTTGTTATGTACATGTGGGGTCATGCTAAAGTCTTTTCAAGATTTGGATGCGCTAACATTTACTATTGTTTGAAACGTGTTATATAGGTGCATCAAACATCTACGGACGCTGCTTCATCTTTATTAGTAACTGCATTAAATGAAGGGAGAGATGTGATCATGGATGGGACACTGTCATGGGAACCGTTTGTGGAGCAAACGATTGCCATGGTGAGAAATGTACATAAACATCGTTATCGCATGGGTGTCGGATATAAGGTGTTAGAAGACGGAACCATCATCGAAAATTATTGGGAAAGAGTCAAAGACGAAGGAGATGAAGTTAAAGTAAAGAAACCTTATAGGATTGAGTTGGTTGGTGTTGTTTGTGATCCTTATCTCGCTGTTACCAGAGGAATTAGGTATGATCTCAATTCTCAAACCTTTTGCCACTTAAAGGATTGAAGTGTTCAAGTAGTAGCATGAGTGGAGTAAAGTGTTAGTGTATGTTTGGGATTTTTTATTATTAGACTACCTTTGACTTATTAAATTTTGATAAGTTAAAAAATAAAAAAAGTATTTATTATACCCAAAATGACTTTTCAAATTGACGTTTTATACAGGGTAAAAATAAGATTTTAAAAAGTAAGGATGTGATTACTTATAGAAACTCATTTTAGTCTAATTTTCTATTACATCACTCTACTACATCCTTTCACCTCTCCTCATTTTAAAAAATATGTTCTTTTTAATCATTTTATAACGTTTTAGTTTATAAGTTGATCCAAACTTTTTGTTAAAAACTTTTTTTGAAAAGTCACAATTAGTAAATAAAATATTGTCAAAAGTATTTTTCAACAGGAAATAAACAATTTCAAACATGGTCTTAGTTTCTATAACTTAGTTTTTCTCCCGATAGAACTTTTGCACTTTACCACTGAACTATTTGGTTGAGTGGTAGCCTCACTACTTTTCAAGCTCAGTTCAAGTCCTACCAACAACAATATGTTGTTGGGGGGCCGGGCTACCCACAACACAATAGGTAACCGGACTTTATTAGTTGGACGTTGAAAAAAAAAACACAACAGTTTATAAATTATAATATATCTTTTAAGAAATATTTATAAAAAAATACATTTATAATAATGTAGGAGGGCTATAGCAGTAAAAAGAGCAGTTAGGGTAAATTCACAACTGAAATCACACAAGAGATTCGCAAACGCATTTCCGAAGTATTGTCGTCTCGTAGACAATGCAAGGCTCTACTGCACCAATAACATCGGAAACCAACCAAAAGTAAGTTCATATTTATTTAATTACATAAATGTGTTACTATGCATTGTTTTTTTCTTCTGTTTTTCGTTTTTGAACGTATTATTATTATATTATATTAAACTGAAGTTGATCGGGTGGAAAGACGGTAATAGCAATCTATTGGTCGATCGAGATCAAATCAAATGTTTGGAAACGTTAAGTGAAATCAATGATGAAGCGGATTCCATATACGAGCTTTATTCGGACCCCAAAATGTTAACTGAATCTGGCTCGGTGTGGAAGGAACTTGTGTTGAAACCAGACAGGATCGATGTTCAACGTGAATTGAAAGTTGTGATCAAGAGAATTGAGAAGTTGAAATCGTAACATGCAGCTCATAAGTCTTAGATCAGTTTGACATTTTGTATCCAAAGCAAGGTATTAAAATGTGATTCATTTTAAATGCTGTGTATTATCTAACACCTTTTAAATATTTAAAACAAACATTGATGTAACATTCGATTGTCGGGAAGATAAACAAAAGATGCGAGGGTTGATTATATTGCAACAAGTGAGTTATGTATGCTTAATAGTGTATAAATAATTAAGTATGTTTTAAACAAATAAAAAAAAACAAATAAAGTTAAAAGCTTAAACTGACAAATTGAATGTCATAGGGACTAAGTTGTAAATTTGGTCGTACATGGCCTTGTATGAGGTACTCGGTCACAATAAAGTTCATCACATGGAATAAAGATTAACACGTGTCTAAGTAGACATGTACGGCATGAATTTTGCTAGAACAGGTGTCATCTAGTTTTAGGCTAAAAATGTGCGATCAAATAAGCCTCATTTTGGCATTCCTTGAGTCCTAAACGCTAGTAAATCAATCGGGAGTGTTTAAAGCAATTTTATGTTATATATGTGTCTTGAATAGCTTGATTCGAGTGTGTGCTACAAGTAGGCTAAACACAGTAAAGATGGTTTATATGGAAGTCATTGGTAGATAAAACACAAGAACAAATAAATGGGATTATATGCCATGAGTAGGATAAAGCGAATCTATATAAGGAAACGATGAGTAGATTTGAATCGGATATGATGATGTGTGTACTTAAACTCGTGAGAAATATTTATGTATGACTTAAGAGTGATGTATTGAGCAATAAATTATGTATAATAACAACTTGATCAAACTATATGCTGATAAATATCGAGTGAAATGGCAATAGAGAATAGAGCATCACCATGAGTGGGTGACATGAGATTTCGCAAGGAGGCGGACAAAGGGACACGAACAATCACCATGAATAGGTGATACATGAATCATCATGAATATCTGAATTGAAAAAATTAGTAATCACCTTAAATAGATGATATGTGATCATGAAATAGACAGACAAAAGAAAATGATTAATCACCATGAACAAGTGAACACATAAGAAATGAGAAAGAACCGGTTCTAAAATAAATGAATGATTTATATATAATAAAAAGTAATATAATATACACACGTGTGCAATGAGAAAGAAACATCTTTCACAAGACCTCATTGTAGTTTATTTGGAAAAAATCCACATTTTCTTTAGCTTTACATCAAAATCTATATCAATATTCATTAAAAGCTTATAAGTATAATATTTTTGTTATAATATCACAATAATTAACAATGTTATAACTTAAGGACTTTAGAGAAAATTACAAGGGTAAAAAGAAAAGAAATGTACATCTTATAAAAATGTGTATACAAGAGGTGCATTTTCACATCTATAGTAAAATAACATTTATACTACAAAAATTAATTATATTAATAGATAAGTAAAATTATTTGATAGATAAATAAAATAATAAACTTACAAGTTTTACCATAATTAATCCACCTACTATACATTTAGAAATCGGTGCTCACTCTTTCACGAGTTTACAAAGATATCGTAGCCCAAAACTCAAACTTACAGGCCCATGCCCATCTATAATGAAATCTAAATTTGGGCCCAAACCCTAATCCTATATATCCAAAGAATCCTCTTATGCCACCGCCATCGAAACCCTAGAAGCCGATCATCTCAGAGAGCAGCAGTTTCGTTTCAGCAGATCGACAATGGTAATCCTCAATCTAATGCTCCTTTATTTTGTCGATTTGTTGATTTGTTGTTCGCAATTTGATCCGTCGTTATGCCGTCGTAGGCGGAAGTTGAAGTGGACGTCGCGACAGCCGGAGCACCGAAGAAGAGAACGTTCAAGAAGTTCTCGTTCAGAGGAGTCGATTTAGATGCTTTGCTTGATATGTCAACCGATGAGCTTGTGAAGCTCTTCACTGCTCGTGCTCGCAGAAGGTATGAATTTGTGCTTTGATTTAACCAAATTGTTATGGGTTTGGACGTTTGCATTTGTGATTTGTTAATGGTTTTGTGGTTTGATAGGTTTCAGAGAGGATTGAAGAGGAAACCAATGGCTTTGATTAAGAAGCTCCGCAAAGCTGTATGTTTGCTTTATTATTTTACGATGATAGTATTGATTTATGCTATATCTGCTATCATTGTATGTTTTGCTTGAAGTTATTATCCCCAATTTGTTCTAGGTTATATACATTTTAGGTTCATTATAGGCTTCCCATTCGCAATTTATAAGTTGGTGATTTGAATCGTTTGGTTTATATCTGCTTATTATTTCCTGAGTTATTAAGATGTTCATAAAATCTTGTTATTTGGGCAAACAAAGCAGTAATGGATTCTATAGGACTATAGGTTATTAGATATTGCTTTGCATTACTTGTAAGAAGTTATTAAATATGAATTCTTGCAATTGGGTATGGGTTTTTCTTAGTTTTAACTCAATTTAATGATGTTATACATGTTTTACTTTTTCTTGTTTTTGTATAAGGTTAGTATTTAGTACATACAGATGATTAATTTATTCTATTGGCTGTGAAAATTTGTATTGGTAACTTACAGTTTCTGCATTGCTGATAAGCCTGATTTGTGAATGTTATGTGAACAGAAACGTGAGGCACCACCTGGTGAGAAGCCAGAGCTTGTGAAGACTCACTTGAGGAACATGATCATCGTCCCAGAGATGATCGGGAGTGTTGTGGGTGTGTACAATGGCAAGACTTTCAACCAGATTGAAATCAAGCCGGAGATGATCGGTCACTACCTTGCTGAATTCTCAATTTCATACAAGCCCGTTAAGCACGGTAGACCTGGTATTGGTGCTACCCACTCTTCCAGGTTTATTCCATTGAAGTGAGGCTATTTCTTGGATGATTTGCTCTCCTTTAACTATGTTTGGTATGGAAGACTGAGTATTTTTGCTCTTCAAATCTTGTAGTTTGTTATCATTTCACACAAGTATGATGTTATATGACATTATTTTTGTTTTATGAATGATTCAATCTTTGCTTATTTTTGTTTTATGAATGATTCAGTCTTTGCTTTAATAGCCCACAGGGTTGTATCCATCAGGTAATGGTTGGGTCATTGAACCATTCACAGGTGACCACATCAATCTTTTGGTGCATCTTCAATATGTGCTTCATTTGTAATGCTTTTTACATGTGTTGAACTATAAAAAGTAAGACGTTGATGTATAAAGACTATTTCTGATTCTGCTCTTGAGGATTGTGATTGTTTTCATCATTTTCAGTGGCCATCTTTTATGATTGAAACGTGTTTCTAAAATCGTTCATTCATTACAAATTAAGAACTGATAAGATAATCACACTTAAACACACTTACAAACATCATTAAAACACGTAAATTTGTGCTATGATTTCCAAAAAGATGCACCCTTCGTGTTACATGAAGCTTATTAGAAAGTAATTTCCTACATTGGTGAAACGAAATTACAGACTACGTAAAAGACATCTAGCAGTTAAATTCCTATGAATAGAGTTGACACTTATTGTTTAGGGTAACAAATTCGGGTCATACATGGTTTATATGTACATAACATGATTAAAAGTGTCTAAATTGGTTCAGCTCACTCAACCTGTTTAAAACACGTATATCACATTTAGTTTATCATTTTAAATAAGTTGATAGGTTGACTCAACATGTGTAAAACTCGTTTACTAAAACAACATAGGTTTATAAATAATTAAATATGGATTATAAATTCTGGTAACCTTTCTTTTCTCATGTTATTCATTTCTTATAATTTTAGATTCGTGTTTATTTAATCTGCAATTTATGTAATTAAACTATTCATATTTTTCATGTTAAACGTGTTATGTCATATCATTTGTGTTATAAAACTAGATACTTTCAACTATATTAAACATGTTGTATCGTGTAACCTGCTTAATCAATCATGTTCGTGTTTTTATTTAACAAAATGACACATTAAGTTAAAATCATGTCGTGTTCAGATTCGCTAGTCATGTTAGACTTTTTGTGTTCGACCCAATCTATACAACGTCACAACACTCGCATAGGCAATTCCTATGAATCTCTTAGGGCGTCAAGGATTAAGACACTAGCTTATATAAATGGATAAGGCTCATATACTTTTGGTTACAAGTCTCTCTAAATCATGTATAATTTATAATAATTCATACTATATAACATGTTTAACCTATACAAAAGTTGAGTGTTTTTAAAAATAAGACTGTTAGTAAAACCATAAAAAAGAAGTTATCTTCTTCTAGTTATACACGTATAACACATACATAACCTGTTAAAACTTATAACTCTAAATTAGCAAATTACATGGGTAGTGGAGTAGCATTAGCATACGCACCTTTTCGTCTCCCTATTATTTGAATTTTGAATCGTCTTCTTACATTCATTGCATCTCTCGAACCAAAGCTAATTAAATTTCGTTCCTTTCAGGTTTGATGTTTTAATTTCTTACTGCAGATCCCTTTTCTATGATTCATATGAAATATTAACTGAAGTTTTAACCGATTTGATTCAGTTTATAGCTTTCTGTTATGTGTTAATTCGTTATGATTCCATCGTATTTCTATGAATTTTAGCATTTTCTGTTGTTTGATTTTGTCTGGTTAGGTTTATGTTGTTATATAAAATTTTGAACTTGACAATTTATTCCATCAATATCAAGTAATCACTTGAGGGAAAATTTGAGGGATTAGGGTTAGATTCAACGAGTTTTATGTAATAGATTTTGTTGAGATATGATCGAGAAGCTAGATCAGGATATTATGATTTCAGTACTGCTGAAAATACGCCTTTAGAAGTTTGGATGTGCAATTACACTGCTTACCAGAAGTATTTGGCTACAAGTGATCTGTATTTGGAGAATTATGTAAGAAATGGGTGTAAGAAAACCTATGTTAGGGTAAATTTGGTATTGTATATCTACATATCTCTGGCTATTATTAACTGATTTTGAAGTTTCATTAATCATTTTCAGAGTGCACATACAAACACACACAATAAGACTTCACTCTAGTGAGAACAGTTGGTTCAAACCTTGATGTACAAGTTACTAGAAGGAAACTTGTATGCCATTGTTTCTAATGTAGAAGTTTGATGTGGCTTATATGTGAAGGAGTTCAAGGGGGGAAGTATGATCTTAGCAGTTAGCAGTTAGCACTAATTGTTACAACTGTGGGACTGTGGGTAGCATTTAGCAATGGTTGTATTGTATTTCATTTATGTTTAGAATTCAAAACACCACTAAGAAAAGCGTCATTGGAAATACTTTTTTTAGTTTTTGAGTTATGAAAACGAGTTTGTGAAATTATTGGCATCAGCTATAGGGTTGTGAAATCATTGGCATCAGGTATAGGGTTGTGAAATTGATTTTCATGATTCGTAGTTCAAAGAAGGCATTCTCTGTGGCCAGCATGTATTGACCTTTGGCTGTAATGGATTTAGGGTTTCAGATGGTATAACCCTCAGCCCTTCATTATCATTTTAGTAAATCTATAGCAATCTAACTTGGTCTCAGTTCAGTAATCTTCTATTTATCACAAATCTCTGCAATATGTTAGTCGTTTTTAAAATATGGTATCACATAGGCACTTGCCTTGGTGATTTATTGTATTACTTGATTAGTTTCTCTAATGCTTTACTTATGACATTATAGAAAGTGCCAATAAAAAAGAAGACAACTTGATATTGAAATGAACATGCATTGCTGAAACTATCAAAATTGAAACTGGCTTCTACTTCAAATAATTAACGCTTACTAACTTTTGGAGTTGTTGGGTTAAGGTAAACATCTTATATATGGTCCTTTGTAAGGTTATAAGCCAATTGGGATATAAGATCTCTAAACCAGATGACATACAAAGTTTCAAACTTGAATTGTAGCCTTATATCATTATTCAGTAACGACTATCATTCTAACTGAATTTCATATGATATGCTTGACTGAATCTTAAATACATATTTCATCTGTGATGATTAGTGATGTGCATATGTTTATTTTGAAAGTTTGACTAACAGAGCGATCCTAGGAGCCACTGATTCTGCTTGTCAATATTTTCTGCAGAAGGAAACAATGTTGCGGGAAGTGGAATGCATCCAACATGTAGTAATTCCAACAAAAGACATTGACACTAACGGAACAGTTCCCACTAGTTCAGTTGTCACCAACCTCTTAAAACAGTTAACAATATACAAAGCTGTAGAGGACGTCGGTTACTTTATAGGAGTCACCAAACTAAAAACCATT